>JAXGGA010003533.1:0-101132 GCA_038373865.1 Uloborus plumipes | reverse complement strand
CACTTATGTTTGTATTTATTAATTGTACTATGTCTGGTGATGATGACTGCATAATTAGTTTACTTAGGGATTGTTGTTTTCTTCAGTAAGCCGCCTCAAAGTCAAGTTTTTAACCAGTTTGCATGCGATTTTAACATGCATTATTTCAGCCAAAATGCAACACCACGAAATAAATTCAACGTATACTGAAAATTTATACTATAAAAATATGTAATATAAAAATTGTTTAACGTTTGATTTTTTTAGAAATAAAAGCGAGAATAAGGCCATGATATTTTAAAAATGTTTATAATTAAATAAATAAAAAACTTTGATCTGCCAGTTGGTTCATTTGTTATGCCGCTCTCGGCAAGCTGGCATAGGTGTTTTCGGCACTTCCGCAAGGATTCGTAGTAGACAACGGTAATTTTGTAGAATAATATGTATGTCGTTATAGGTTCAATTTTGTTCAGTTCCGTTGGGATTTCTAATTAATGTTGCTTCAAGTAATGCAATTTAAGCTTTTTGTACTTCTAAAATAGCTTCATTAAATATTGGACTTTTCATCGTTTAATATCCAATTTAATTTGTTCGGTCTAGGTTGGATAGCACAAATCTTTATCCTTTTTAATTCTTTATTCATTGTTCAGGGCTTAAATAAAGACCTGCATTTGTTTTTATCTATGTGAGAAATTGCTACTGTTTGACAGTTGATTCGTTTTTTTTTACGTATTTCGTTTTACATTGTGATTTAAAGCTTGATCATTTTTTTGAACCTATGTACTGCTCAATATGGATGGTTCAAGACTTAAAGGATGTTCGACGACAACGATGTGTTTAAAAATTAATTTAAAGTTTGCTGCGCCCAATATTTAAAAACCCCTTCAATGTGTATCATGCAAGATTTCAAACGACCTACCATCATGAATTTCCGGCCTGTAAGTGTTACAGATTTTTCTGGACATTGCACTCAGACACACATTGACTTTTATGAAAGTAAAGATTCTAGCCTTATGGAATGATGATAAGAAGTGCTACAATGCACGTATTGCAGATTTACACTTATAAATAGCTCGCTGGTTACGTTTTGACTAACCAAAAATCACGATTCGAGGCACAAAAGTCTTTCCACTGTATAGCATCTAGAAATATTTTAGTTAACTGCTAAAACTGCAACGCTGCTCTGGAAAAAAATCTTATGAATATTACTAGTTACTTCTGTTTTATTATTGTCATTTGCATATTCTAACGATAAGGCGCACAATTAATATTTTTTAAGGAAATTACAGAAAACTCTTTTTACTGAAAGTAAATTGTCAATAGCAATTTTTGCATCATAAAATAGAGTAGTTAATTTATGAAAGGACGTAGGAAATTACTGGAAGCATTTTCTTTGAACGCGTTTGCATTTAATATTTTCCTGAAGATATCAGGTTGCACGTGGCCTTTTTTTATAACGACTTGCAAAATACTTTTAGTATAAATATAATTTTTCCTTTAACCGAAGATAGAAAGGGATTATCGATTACATCTTTTTATATTAATTTACTCAGAAACGCGTCATTTTTTAAGCATTAATTTTTTTTCTGATTTAATCTAATTTGCCTAGATCTAATTTTCTTAGTGATAATTAATAAAAGCGTATTTAGTGCTTAAAACATAATTGATACGTCGAACGGAGAGGTATATCTGACGCTTTAATTAAATAAAATGGGTAAACTTTTTTTTTTCAACTTTGTAATTTCAAGAAGTTGTTAGTATGAGTTTATAATTTTAATTTACATCCTAAAGAGAGAAAAATTGTGAAGCTAAAGAGCGCTTTTCCACTTAATGACAAGATAACGACAAAAAGTGGCCCATAATACTACAGCGATAAAAATTATATCGATGATTTTAGTATAGCATTATACACAGTCCAGTCACACTAATGTGACCACCACGTACTTTCGACGTCGACGTCAAATTACCAATCACAAAAAGCACTTGGTAGCATAACGCAGTTGGGGGTGTATAAAGGGTGCGTGAGAGCTTTGGAAACCATTCCTATCATTGGCGTAATACAAAAACTAAGCGATTTATCCGACGTCAAAAAGGGCATGATCATTGGCTTTCGGGCCAAGGGTGGAAGCATTTCCAAAATAGCTGAGTTTTTGAGCTGTTTGCTTGCCATCGTGGTAAAAGTGTACCATGCATGACAAAATGGGACTGTCAAAAATTAGCGACGTGGAAAATGTGGTACACCAGAAGCCGTGGATGACAGAGGCGACCGACGGCTGCGGAGATGCGTTCGAGTTGATAGACGGGCTACCGTTGAGCAACTGACCCCCCAGATAAACCAAGGGGCTACCAACATCATCTCCCAAAATTCTATTTAGCGGACGTTGCTTTGTCTGGGCTTCCGAAGCACAAGACTGGTTCATGAAGCTATGCTGACTACTGTCCATCGACGACGAACCCTGAAATTTGCACGCCAGTACTGCGGCTGGACGTTTGAGTGACAACAGGTAGCATTTACTGATGAATCACGTTTTATGCTCCATCGGGCAGATGGAAGTTGGCGTATAAGGCGTGAAACCTCTGAAACCAAACACCCTCAACCATTGCCAGAACGGTCCAAGCTGAAAACGAGAGCATTATGGGCTGGGGAATGTTTTCCTGGCATTCTATGGGCTCACTCATCATTGTGGAAAGTACGATGAATTTCTACAAGTACGCATCTGTCTTTGCGGACCATGTCCAACCCTATATGTGCAATGTTTTTCATCAGGATGATGTCATCTGCCAGCAAGACAATAGGAAGTGCCATACAGCTGCCAGTGTACGTGCGTGGCTCGAAGAGCACCAGAATGAATTTACTTTTCTTCCCTGGCCAGCAAACTCTCCTGATTCAAACAGAATCGAGAATATGTAGGACCATCTCGATCGGGGGATTTGCTCCATGGATTCTCATCCGCGTAATATAGCCCAGCTGGCCACAGCATTGGAGTCGGCATGGCGCAAACTACCAGTGAACACCTTCAGGGCCCTAAATAAATCTCTTCCTGCACGTCTCGCAGCAGCCCGCTCTGCGAAAAGTGTTTTTTCAGGCTTTTGACAGGTGGTCACATTAATGTGACTGGACTGTGTATGCAGAGTTGGTATTTAGTACACATAGGTAGTAATAAAAAAACAAAAACATGTTAAATTTCAAGCTGATATAGCCAATATACGTTGGAATTGGATAATATCGCCCGCTCCTATAACGAACCTGAAAATTCGAAGGGATAGAGAATTTCAACTTTTCGTTGTGACTTCAGTATTTTTTTATGCTATGGGGGAAACCGGTTATACTGTCTGTTTGCGTATTGTGCGCGTGGAAGCCACGAGCGCTTCCATTTGAAAAAGGGGAGATAGGTTTAGGATGCGCACTTCCCGATGCTTTCAGGTTTTTTTTGCTTGCTACTTCCTCGTTGCATTTCCTCCTATCGGAAGAGACTTGGGGCGTGCGCAGATTCGACGGAGGTCTTGCGAAAAAATGTTAGACAGTATATATATAGAGTGTACACATTTTAAATGTTGATTTTTTTTTCATGTTTGTACCTTTTGTTGCGTATCAAAGTAGAATTTCCTGGAATACTATTACTATTTTACTATAGTATAATGATTCAACACCTCTTTGTAGACATAATTTATTTCATATCATTATTTTTTTTGAATGTGCAGACTATATATACCTAACGTGGGAAAAGTTGACGCAGAAACAAATAAAATGTTTTTCTAAAACATAGAGCTTTAATGAGATATGCTTTTAAGTAGCATTCTCACACAATACTTTGAGGTTTAATTCGAGTTAGATGATAAACGAAACTTTGATCTACAGCTAATACAGACAAAAGTATGAATATTTTCTACGAAGAACACTCCTTTAATTATTTAAAGAGGAAATTCCTTCCTTTTAGGTTTTTTTTTTTTTTTCCTTTGGGTCGTTTTAAAGCAATTCTGTGAAGAGAAAAAACAGACTAAAAATGTGTACGTTAAACTACTGCGTATTACTAACCTGACATAAGTGCGATGTATCACTATGCCCTTACTTTATCTCAAAAAAGGTGAAAAAACGTTTTCAAATGTAAGCAACTTCTGTTAGGCTAAACCATACCCTGTATAAAGGAACCCAATATACACTGAAGTGACAAAAGTCATGGGATAGCAATATGCAAATTTTCAGATGGCAGTAGCATCGCATAGAACAGGTATAAATGCGCAGTGCTTTTACAGAGCTTTCATTTCTGTTCAAGTTATTCATGTGAAGAGGTTTTAACGTGATGATGACCGCACGACGTGAATTAACAGACTTTGAACGCGGAATGTTAGTTGGAGCTAGACGCATGGGTCATGCCATTTCGGAAATCGTTAGAGAATTCAACATTCCCAGATCCACTGTGTCAAGAGTGTGCCGAGAGTATGAAATTTCAGGCATAACATCCCACCATGGACAGCGCAGTGGTCGACCGCCTGCACTTAAAGATCGAGACCGGCGACGTCTGCAAAGAGTCGTAAATTCTAACAGACAAGCAACACTGCGTCAAATCACCGTAGAAATCAATGTGGGACGTACAATGGACGTGTCTGCTAGAACTGTGCGGAGAAATTTGGATTTCTTGGGCTATTCCAGCAGAAGACCGACTCGAGTGCCTTTACTGACAGAACGACATCGCTTGCAGCGACTCTCGTGGGCACGTGAGCATATCGGTTGGTCCCTAGATGAATGGAAAACCGTGGCCTGGTCCGATGAGTCACGATTTCAGCTGGTAAGAGCCGATGGTAGGGTTCGAGTGTGGCGCAGACCCCACGAAGCCATGGACCCAAACTGTCAGCAAGGCACTGTTCAAGCTGGTGGTGGCTCCGTAATGGTGTGGGCTGTTTTTTCATGGCATGGACTTGGTCCTCTAGTGCGACTGGACCGAACATTGACTGGAAATGCTTATGTGCAGCTACTTGGAGATCACTTGCAGCCATTCATGGACTTCATGTACCCAAACAACGATGGGATTTTTATGGATGACAATGCGCCATGTCACCGGGCCACAACTGTTCGCAATTGGTTTGAAGAAAATTCTGGACAATTCCAACGAATGATTTGGCCACCTAGATCGCCCGACATGAATCCCATTGAGCATTTATGGGACACCATCGAGAGGTCTGTTCGTGCCCAAAATCCTGCCCCATCAACGCTTTCACAATTATGGACGTCTATCGAGACAGCATGGCTCAATATTCCTGCAGAAGACTTCCAACGACTTGTTGAGTCCATGCCACGTCGAGTTGTTGCACTTCGCCGGGCAAAAGGTAGGGCCGACACGATATTAAGAGGTATCCCATGACTTTTGTCACTTCAGTGTAATCTTGTTTGATATGACACAATTACTAAAACACCCTGTACGATAGTTGTAGCAAGCCACAAAAATGTAATTATGTGCAAAAAATAAATAATGTATAAATGAATAAAATTTAAAAAAAAGTAAAAAATGAATAGCTTTCTAAAAAGAGAAAAGACGTTCTTTGGAATGCAGAAGTCAAGTAATAACAAGTAGGATGCTTCTGCATCAGAATTTCAGTTCTGGGCGCATACGCACCTGAAAAATAAACTTCGAAAACTAATTTACAAAACCCATTAAGACCATTTTAACGAAAAATTTTAAAAAAAATCTTAAATTTTGACACACTTTTGTGTTGCCCTTTAATCATCCGCAAGGACGTAAACATAAAAATACTTCAAAAAACTATATTTCTCTGTAAGAAATAGAGTTAATAACTCAGTGATAGCCTGTGTAAGATGAGAGTGCGAAGAAAACGAAATTTTATTTTTGAGTCGCTATGGGGGAGGGGGGGGAGCCAAACGGTGAATATTAAACAGCATAAGAAATAAATAAATTGAATAAAGATATCATAGTTTATATAGATAATAAGAATAAATTTGAAGATTCATAATATTTTCGAAATGCACGTAGGCGCTCATTTAATTATTTATCTTCTTTTATTGAATATTTTAAACTTTTTTTTTTTAGAAAAAATATTTTCTTCCTTTCTATCAGAGCGATTTTTTTTTCCTTTCGGTACTATACGCCGAATAGTTTTCAAAAGACTGAAAATAATTAATATTTAGGGCGGTTTAATTAGAGGAACATATGAAGAGGATATCTTGCAATCGCTCAAAACTGTCGTAGTTTACAAACAAGAGACACTTTCAGATTAATTTCCTTGACTTACATGACATCCTTACTAATTAAAGTGGATTCAAAGATTTTGTTTTTTTGAAACTCTTTTTTTTCTTTCGAATGTTCTTATTTCAATATTGCTCTTATGTAGCTAACTCTTAATTTAAACCCTCATCTGCCCCGAAAGCAGTATTATCAGCATAGGTAGACTTATATTCATCATTAAATAACCATGTTTTTGGAAAAAATAGGGCAGTATTTAACCAATTGGAGGCCTTGGGCACAATAGAATAAATGAGCCTCAATGACCTCAACTTATTTTACTGAAGAAAAACAAAGAGTGTTTAGTAAAAATTGCTGTTTTTCTTAACATTACCCTCTTTGAGTCATGGATAAACATTATCGGATTGAGTTAAAACTTTGCAAATCACCTTTTGATTGTTATTATTGATTTTTTTGTGACCACCCTAGTCCCACACATGGTACAAAGGTGACAAATTCCCAATTCTTCCTTCTTTATTCTTGTAGACCAGTGTACTTCCACAAAATATTTTAAGCGTTGTCCTCTTTAATGTCTTCTGGGATATTAAGGCTCTGGTACATTTCAGGAACCTTTCAACAGGAACGCACTATTTTGGGCATAAAACTATAAAACTGTGCTAGTCAACATGAGACAGATTGGGCGTACAGTCAACGCTAATGGGAAAATATTTTGTTATTTTAACATTATTTATACTTTTTTTATAGAAACTGTTTTTCCATCATGTTACTAAACTCATTACAGATACTCGCTGATAAATAAGAAGTTCCCAGTATTTCCAAAAATTTTAAGCGATAAAACAAAAGTAGATCAACACGACGCAAATATTCCACATTTCCCAATCTCAAATAAGTTCCATTCTAGGGAAATCCTAGATTTTATAGTTACCACAAAATAAAAACTATACTGATGTCAAAAATTTTACAAAGGCTACAATCAGTTTAGTACGCTCTTCCAGTAAATCACTTATTTTTAATGGTAATCCATATCTGTTAACTGGAGGCCCCTATGAATTACGGGACTCTGAATACGTGCTCAGTGGGAAAGGAGGGCAGAATTTCGGTAAAAATTCCAGCTGTATTCCACATAAAATGGCCATCTATAATGGCTGGAATGGGGAAAAGCTTATGATTTTAAAAGCCTAACTTTTATTAAAAATCTGGTTTTTAGTTTTTTATTTATATTTTTTCAATCAAGTTTTCTCTGAAAGTAGATGGATATTAGCTTAATAGGATGAATCTTTTTAGGTGGTGTACTAATGTTATTATTATCAATTGGACAATGTTAAGTGCAGTGATCAGTTCATACACTCTCTACTTGCTCATACATCATAAAATTAGTAATGTTAGTATTTTCTTTAGAAGTCAAGTTTTTTTCATGTCTCAGCTTTAAGATTTAATGAGACTACAATAATAAATTATCAAATATGCTATTTTTGGTATGAACAATCCTATGATAAAAAACTACAGACAGCGCCTTACCGAAAAATTGTATCCTTTCCTTTTTTTTACAATTTTAAAAGTGTATTTGATTTTATTTTTCTTTTTACTATCGCAGATTACTCAATAGTTTTTTACACAAAACGACACGCTCGAAAACAAAAACACACGTTTATAAATAATTAATAATCGACCTTTGGGACGATTACTGCGCTGCTTAATCACACCCAACGGTTCAGATTTGGGCTCAGAATAATAATTTAAGTCTAAAATTTTGAAATCAGTTAGTAAAATAAAAAAAAATCCGGTAAAGAAATAATTGTTTTTAGCTCCAAAGATATGTAGGACCAAGGTCATAATAGGTCAAGCGCACTCTACCGGCAACTTTTTGACCTTAATTTTTATCGTTTATTTTCAAGAAAATACTCACATTAAGAATTATTTTAGTGAAAACCGCAAAAAATCGACCATTTTTTTTCATGTTTTAAAGCCTTTAAAATTGTGGACCCTAAAATGTAATAGCACCTATCTCCTTCGGAAATCGTTTACCATTTATTAAAATTGTTTGTCTTGAGGTGCAATATACACTCTTAAAGTTTTGCCTAAGAGTTCTGAACCACCCTGTATAGCAGAACCTGTTGCTACTTCAAAAAAGTATATTACAACGTTTTATGCTTTTAATATAATAATAAATTGCTTGTAATAATAATACGCTTCATAATAATAATAATATTTTTTTATTTAACTACTTTTTTGCACAGTCCTACTACACTTCCTTATAATCAAATAATTTAACTGTTGATGAAATACATAATTGGTATTCATTACAATTTATTATATTATAATCATCTGTTTAAAACATGTGATAATTCTGTATGTATTATGATGCATTTTCTCTTCTAAAATTATTGAAAAAATCTTTTTTTTAATGAAATATGAATGAATTAGAAGCTGAAAAAAAACTGAAAGAGATGAATAAAAATGCTTTCATTAAAACGGAAATGCATTATTTCCAAATATAATTCATGTAAAAATGTTTGTTCAAAAACAGTTAGTTTGTACCAGCAGATGGTAAACCGAAATTTTATTAACTTACTCATTGTGAAATAATAAATTTTAATATAGTAACATTGTCTCTCTTCCTTAGTAACATCTAAGTAAAATTTCTTTAATGTTAATAATGCCAAAGATTTTGAATATTTTACTAATATTTAAATGTTTAAAGCTTATTAGTGCAGTTTTTATACTAACAGTGCAGTTAAAGAAGACATTGAAACAAATAAAAAAAACCTAACTTAGTTTGTTCCGCTCTGCGTCGTAAAACGTTTTATGAGAAAAAGAGTTCTTAAAACAAATAATATTTCTAGACGTATTCCACCAAAACAAGTATTTGCTTATTTATTCATTTATGCTTCTTGCTAAGAATAAAGCTCTGTAAATGGGAGAGAAAGTTCAGCTCGATTCATTTCCGCGATGAAATTGAAGACGTAGTATGAAATGAAATGATTTTAAAGCTTATGCGAGTAAATTGCTTTGTTATAGATTATGGCACTGAAAAGGTTGATAACAGAGAGAGAGACGAAAATATGCTGCTTTGAATCTGCAGACTAAATACCACTTAAGAGTTAAGATGTCATCCGTAAAATGCAATACTGAGGGTTTATGAACTTTTAAGGTTTAAAAAAAAGAAGTCACAATGAGTTTAAACATGTAGCTGCACAACGTATTCGTAATAATATACACAGAGAAAAGCAAGTAATAAGTATAGAAAATGTGATACAAGTACTTATCTTTTTTTTATTAATTTGTTGCTCATGACTACTATACCTGCAGGTAATTGTTCACATCAGTAAATAGATCAAAAATGTATCAATTACGCAGTTTTATATATATAGATTTGTTACATTTGCTATGAACAAAAGCATCCAAGTACTTTCATTTCATTGTCTATAAATACACATGTGCCATATGCTGGTTTATCTTTTCAATTTTTTTAAGTGTGTTAGGATTGCTTTCTTTTTTCCTCTTCCTTTTTAAAAACAGTAAAATTATCTTTGATTTTTAAGTTTGATACTCCTAAAGATTTACAAGTTTCTTTCCTTTGAAGTCACAAGACAGATTTTGCATTTCTGTTAAGGCGATCATCATAGTTAGGTGATTATCCTTGATGATATCGGACTTCTCGAAGAAATTGTGGATAAAAGCATGTGTTTTCCTTACAAATACATATTAATTTTCAATGCTTAGAGGAATAAATAAAAAACCTTTTCCGGGGCTGATTTGCGCATTTTGAGTTAAACCAATTTAGAAGATGTAGTTAAATATTGTAATGTGTATCTTTGCCATTCTTAACTTCACTTCTATGAGCAAAAGTTGTTGTTCCGTAAAACATACCCTTTTTTCGCTCAGCAATACTTTATTAAAATAATGAGTTTTATCCTTTGTATTGATATAAACGGTTTTGCGAAATAGCACTATTTGGTTTTATTTTTTTTTCTTCAATATTAAGACAGGAACTACAACAAAAGCAAATATTATTATATTACTGTTAAAAATTTTAGGTAAATTTTGCTGACTTTTTTTTAAGTGAAACTTTACTAAATATGCATACATATTAAAATAGGCTGTTTAATTTCTTTCTTACAATGTCTCGAACATATCATGTGAGAAACAATCTTTTTTCAAACTAACAATTAAAAGTAAATTACAGTTTAATATTTAAAACGTATAACAACGTTAGTGATTTATGTCATCTAATTCCAAATGTCTTTTAACATTGCTTGACACTTCTTCAGAACAAACAACTCTAAAGTATTTTCACAAATCAAATGAGGCAGTCACAAGCAGAGGAGTGAAAGTTCGAAACTAAAAATTTCGAAATTAACATTGCAAAAGGTAGAAGAAACTCTCGCCTGCTGAGAGAAAAAAAGAGAGATATGAGCAAATATTTAGAAAAGTGCCAATTTGAGTCCCAAGTGAATTTTCACTAGTATTTCAATAACTAGTTTAAAAAATAATTTCCCCAGAAAGACGACAAGGTTCTGCTTTCATTTCATCTAATAACATCAGAAAAAAAAATTTTCTTCAGAAAATATTGTTTTTATACATCAAAACTCAGATCGGTAACGTGTCCCCAGTAGCAAAGCTTAGCATGCAAACAGGTCATGCGCACTTTCTAACTTCCCAAAAAAAAAACGCACTTGCACAAAAAAATATTCTATTTTTACCCCTTTGCTAATATTTTACTTCATTTTTGTTTTAATCGATTTCTGATTTTCTAGCCAATGCGAAATAAGCGTGTCCCAAGTTCCGCCGTCAGAGTGGTAACAATAACTTCCGATCTATGTTTAGGCTCCCAAAATCATTCCCTGCACCTATACCACGTGATACTGAGTACCTGGTGGGATGTTTTATCGAATCGTAATTAAAAATTTGCATTTCTGCATCTAAAATTGTAGGTAAGATTTTTTAAAGTGATTTTATAAAATGTGTGTCATTTGAGTCATCAGATCGGTAACACGCTCTAAAATGCGCAGTTTTTATTATTTTAAAAATTATTTTATATATAAGTATAGTCCTTTATTACAAGTGAAAAAACCACGTGTTTGATTTTGGTTCAGTGCGATCGACTCGGAAATAAAAAAAAAAACTTTGTCAGTTTGTCAGATCGGTAACAATCAGAGCGGTAACATTGATAAAAACAGCGAATATGTTACAGAACTAACTCACACGTTTCAGAATTATAAAAAGTAAAAATCATAGGTTTTAGCCATATATATTGAATATTTTTGTTTTTAAAAAATGAAAAGCAATGAGTTTTAGTACAATTACTTCATTTGTCGTTTGTATGACCTAACAATAGAAGTTAGTAAAATAAGAAAAATTGACACTGCAGAAATTAAGTTAATTAATTATTATTATTTTATTTATTTATTTATTTATTTATTTATTTGGTGCTTCAATTTCTCATAACTTCGCTAAATAACTAGATAATAACTAGCATGCTAAATTTGAATTTCTGATCAAGAAATTAAATTTCCTGCAACTAATTAAAGAAAAGCAAGCAGCAGAGTTGTGTGTTGAAAAAGTTGAAGTTGTGTGTTGTTTCAAAACAAAACAAATGTTTTATTAGCTTGGATTTGGTAATCTCATAATTTATTTTATCTAAAAACCTTATCGCTCATTTTTATTTCCAAGAAATGCTTTTTTACAAGGAAATTTGATTTTTTAGCCTAATATATATATTTTAATATAATTATCTTAATTCTATATTAAAAATGCAAGGAATTGATATCATATTTAGAGATGTTAACGAAGACTGATATCATAAACTCAAATATGTAGCTCATATTAACATCAGATCTGTAACATTCATCAGATCCGTAACGGCTTAAAAGTGAGTAATCTAAGGAGGGGGTAAATAACTTCCTTGACCTCCCCCCTTTTATTTTCTTGCCTTTAGACCCAATTTAGACTTAAAATCCAATATTAGTTTTTTTCTGCAAAAAAAAATTTTTTTTCAGAAAACTCCAACTTCAAATTGGCACTTTTCTAAATATTGGTTCATATCAGGTGATGCTATACAGCATAACTTAGGGCGATTTGCCATTGAAAGAATACCAACCTCTTGAATGTTGCACATGTTTGACGCAAATCTTAAAAAAAGTCGACTTATATCCCTTTAATTTTCATTGCCCCTAATTCAATTCATCATAAAAAAGGGAAAGACCTTGTCATATGAATTAAAGAGCGGTCTTTCGAATGAAAACATTTTTGCACAAGCGTAAAAGGTAATTTTTAAGCTTCATTCATTCTAAGTCAGTTCTTTATCAAAACTTTCATTTTTTTAACTCATATCTTTAGTTAACATTTTTCAATTATAAGGTATTAGTTGATTTAATTGTGAATCAAGTAAGTTAAACGAAAAAGTATGAAATCTGTTGTTTATTCAGTAATTTGAATATATATGCTTAAGTTATTTTCATCGGCCAGCACACTTTCTTTTTTTTTAACGTCATCTCCATGCATAACAGAAAAGATAATACTCAAAATTTTACACTGCGCTACCCAATAATTAATCCTTAAAACACAATGCTAATAGATTTGAAAAGCAAGAAACCGAAAGCAATTTAGCTCGAAACAAGATCTTGAGGTCAAAAACAGCACTTAGAAACATTCCTCAAAAAATATATTTAAAAAAAATACTAGTATTTAAAAAAAAATAGTAGTAGCTTGCAATTAATATGCATCACACGACATTAAAACGAACAGATATAATAATCAAGCATTCCTCCTAATTTTGTTACTAAAATAATTGATTGTCACTAATTTTAGAAACATAAAAGAAAAAGTGCATTTTCTCAACGCTGTCGGGCATGCTGTACTTGTTAAAGATAAGATGTAGATAGTGAAAAAATCAGTAGGCGAACGTCCAGTTTTTTTTTCCTAAAAAACAAGAATGGTTTGAAATATTTATTTCACTATTCCATCCTCTTCCCTGAGAATTTTTTTTTGTTTATGTACGTCGACCACATTAGCACCATTCAGATTCGTCGAATCGGAAGAAACTCGTGAAATAAAATAAGCGAAGCGTTAACTGCGTATTGGGCTCATTGTACCAGACTTAAGTACCCAAGTATCTTTAACAAGGTGTTTTTATAGTGTTCTTTGAGATGCCAATTCATTAATTAAATCTTTCGAAGTTAATTAAATTATTTGCACTTGTGTCAATAAAAATACTTATTCCACTTTACAAGGAGACATTTTCCAGATATTGTATGATTACTGGTACTTCTGAATTGTACTTTTTCATGATGTTCTTTGATATAGATTTTTATGTGGATTCAGTGAATAAAACTAAACTGGTTTATAATTGACGAAATATTTTATATGTAGTAAAGCATTCCTTTTTTTTTATCTAAATGGCAACCAGTGCAAAGTTAAACTGCACAAATAAATTTTACTAAAGTACTAGTTTACGTGCATTTCAATTCAAATCTGGGCTCTTTAGCACTCCACCCATTCAAAAATTCTAACAATGCATTTTAAGAAAGTAATTTTGCAATTCAGGGAAATAAGGAAATTATTTTCTCCTTTTTTCTTTCTTTTACGCTTTATGATTTTACAATCAACATCAGGGTTTTAGTTTAGATAGATGCTTGTAAAAAATATAACCTTCAGCATACGGGTTAATCCTGGTTAAGTCGTCTGAAAAGGTTACTAGAATTCGTAAGTAGGAGTAGTTAACCAGCGAAGTAGTGACCAATATAACCTCAAACTCATTGAACTTATAGCAGAAAATACCTTTTTTTAACTTCCTTATCGTCGTTGTTGCTTGATGTTAGTGATTTTTATCAACGTTTGTTATGGTATGAAAAAACGTGTACTTGGTAAGAATGTTTTATTTTTTAGTTACTAATAATTGTTATTGAAGATAGTGAGAAGAAATGTGAATGTGAGCAGCCATCTTACGGAAATTTAAATTTCAGGAAAAGTCTTGAAATTTTTTTGACCGTAGATGGAAAATATATTTTACGCTCATTTTACGAATACAAAATGTTATTAAACATTTGTAGAACAGTTTTACAAAAATTCCAATGGTTATATCTCTGAAATACTTAATAGCTATATATATTGAGAAAAATTTCAAAATATGCTTGGCTCTACTAAAAATAAATTGTACAATTAATTATTTATTTCGCAAATAACTTCTCGTAGTCTTTTTGCAGTTTTAGTATATAACATTCATATAATGTTGGTTGATTTATGTTAATCTTTTTTTTAAATATAATTTCCCCACTGCATCGTACAACAGATCCACTTTACATATTTTTTACTTGTGAATAACAATTTTACTTAAAGATTTTGAAATTTTTTCTTAAGGTGAGGGTTGCAAGAAATAAAAACCTGCTGTTTTTACACATTCTATCGCTTTTTTTACAGGAACTGTTTTTTTTTCTTTTATATCCATAACTTCAAATGCACGACAAATATATTTTCGTTGAGCTTTTAATGAAATAGTGCTTTTGTTATGATGAGAGGGCTGATTTAGTTTAGGTCTATAAAAGTACTGAGGATCCGTTGGGGTAGAGAAGAACAAAATTTCAATGTTTCCATTTTAGTTCCTTCTGTTTCTTTTAGATGAACTGAGAGATAAAGATTATGCAATCTACACTGTAAAAAATAGATATTGTTTTTACAGTATGCTGCAGCTAATTTCATAGTAACAAACTGCAGAAATTGTTAATTTTACAGAATTAAACTGAAAAATTGCTAATTTTACACTAATAAACTGCAAAATTGCTAATTTTACAGTATATTACTGCGCATTTACAGTTTTAAACTGGATCTTCTGCTGCCGGTATTATAAAGTAAAAACAACAGTTTACCTTTTGCAGTGTATTCAAGATGATCTCTTTGAGGTATGAAAAATTCAACGTTACGACTGTTTGTTAGCGAAGTAAATCTCGTGTCCTTTCACATTATAGACTACGATATAATTTAAACAACATTTAATTTACTCATGATTTTGATATATGTAGATGATTCCATTAGTCATAATCAGTTCTAAAGCTTGAGAAGCTCTACTCCAACATATACTCATTGTGTTGCCCATATAGGTCGCTTGAGATCAATTAACCTTCTAAACGTAAACTGAAATAATTTCAAAGATAGAATCTCATACATCGAATAAATTACGATCTGAGCTTATGCAGAAATCCGTACAAAAATTAATTTACAAAAAATTTCCAAAAAACAAAGAAAGAATGAAACTTAGTTATTTCTATTTCCTCCATCATGGTGTTAACTCTACATTGCATAGCGTTGCCAATTAGATACATGGACTATTTTTCCTTATGACCATGCATAAGGCAACTCAAGCATAAAAATCAAGTATTAGGTATCTTAAAAGCAAATATAACCATCTATTATCAAAATGAATTCCTTAAAGATATTTTCCAATGTTTTCTTATTATACTAACAAACATATATATATATATATATATATATATATATATATATATATATATATATATATATATATATATATATATATATATATATATATATATATATATATATATATATATATATATATATATGCCTTTCAAAGAACAAAAAATCATGCAGTGTAGGGTTAAAGGGGTTAATAGCAACACCTAAACTCCACATTCAAGACAACTGAGAAAGTGGAATTCATAAATAAATGTTTTTAGTAACCTTCCATGCGATAAGCCAAACTAGTTACAACCTGTCATTTGACAGTTTTACTCGTAATTGAGAGGTAAATGTTAGATCATTAAACTTTAAAAAATAAAATTTTTTCAGTGTCTTCTTCAAACAGCCTGCACTATTGTTTACAAACACGACGAGGTCAGAATTTTTTCTACACTGCAAAAATTAAACTTTTGTTCTTACAGCATACTGACAGCATAGGTTCCAGTTTGAAACTGTAAATTTCAGAGTAATAAACTGTAAAATTAGCACTTTTACAGGTTTAAATGCATTAGTAATAAACTAAAAGTAGTATTTTAGTTTTAAACTGAAACCTCTGCTGCCAGTATTATACTGTAAGAACCAGGGCTGCGGAGTCGGAGGAAAAATGGTCGACTCCGACTCCGACTCCGGGATTTTAAAACTTTCGACTCCGACTCCGACTCCCGACTCCTGCTTTTTTTTAATTATTTATTTTTTTACCCAAATGTGAAGAGGGAAAAACCCTAAACAAAGGTTGAAATATTAAGTCCATTTTTAAAAGTTTCATTTCTATTCATGGTCGTAGCTAGGTCTCACTTGGGGGGGGGGGGGGTAGCGAGCTGGGGTATTCCAGTTGGAGGTCATGGGAGGTCATTGTGACCTCTCAAAAAGTTCAATTTTCCCAAGAATTCTCGCAGGTAATTTCCTAACATTTACATAAATTCTCGGAGGTCACTGTGACCTCCTAAAAAGTTCATTTTCTCCTGAGCAAAAGACAAGTGCCGCTCTTGTCATTTGACTCCGTACAAAACTAATCCTTTTCTTGTTAAATGGCCTTTATTTTAACACATTGTATTTTGCTGCAAATATTTCTTATTCACTTGCATAAGCCCAAACATAGCAATTCGTTTCACAATGCAGACCCGCCATTTGGAAGCCCTTTTTAATAATCCTAGAGGCTTAGGATTTGGATATTGGATGCTGAAAATTTGTATCTGTTAATTTCAAAGACATGTTTTCACCTCCATAAAATTTCATCCAAATCGGAGGTGGTCGGAGTCGGAGTCGGAGTCGACATGTTTTTCAGCGACTCCGACTCCGACTCCTTTGGTCCAAAATCAGTCCGACTCCGACTCTTCGACTCCGACTCCGACTCCGACTCCGCAGCCCTGGTAAGAACAACAGTTTTTTTACAATGTATATGGTACTTGACTAACAAATCGCTCTAATTCAAATTTTTTTACAAGTGTGGTAAGAGTCTGTTCTCAATTATCCATGCTTCCTTTTACCCGAACAGACTCTGTAATATGAATACCGCTTTAACATAGGAAAGATTTAGAGTTAGACTGTCAAATCTATGTATGTTTGACCAATATATTAGAAAATATTTTTTCCTATAGATTTAAATGTAATTTAGAAAACTTTGTTTGTTCTGTAATTTGGTTTTATCTAAAATGTGAGTTAAGAACAGCTTTTTACAGCTCCCAATTTAAACGTGCATGTTCCCCTGAATAATCTATGTTGTGTTCTTTTCTTTTTTTTTATTTTTTCAATTACATTTACCCTAGAAATTAATTTCCTTTTTATTACCACTTTGTGGAAAAAATATTTGATTTTCATTTTGTCAACTTAGTCTTTTTTCCCCAGCTACATTTCCAGTTCAGTTACAAAATACTATCAATTGCTTCAATCACATGTAGGCTACTGGGCTTTTCAATTAGTAGAAAAAGTGTCAACCATACGGTTCATTTCAACTTTTAAGCCCGTGCACTTGTACGTGGTTTTTTAAAGCTTAAATTTGATTTAAATATTGACTTGGAGGAACTGGTCTTTGGCGTTTTCTTCTCATTAACTGTAGAGGCTGACAAGGTTTAAATGGTATGTGTAATTACTCTGCTTGAAATGATTATGTCTCTAACTTAACTGAAGCGTTAGAAAAGAGTTAATATCGTGACACAGTACTTGTCCTTTAACCGATTTATAGTCTATAAAGTTCGCAGGAAAACTACAATCTACCATTTAAAAAGTTTTAAGTTGAAAAAAAAAAGTGTACAAATGACTGCATTTACAGCTCTAGTTGAAAATGTTTTAATACATGTTTTAAAATATTTTATTGCATGAAACAAACTAATAAAGTTTAAATAGATCCACAATTTGTGAAATATAAACGTAAACATGATTAAAATAGTTTTAGTAAAGTATATTTTCAATCTAAAGTGTCATCGTAAGCAGCTAAAATATTTTAAACCGAACACAAATTTAAGTACACATTGCGAATATATATTTTTTTTTCTCTATTTGAAGTGACGCTTAAAACACAATACTCTTCAGACATTTATTTCAAAATGCAAAGAGGGGAACATCTCTGACACGATGTTTGTCTTTTTCACAACTGAATAAATATTCAGTTTAGAAGTTGCCCGAAACTGTAAAGCAGAACGAAGTTGAATGTGTCGAGCTGCTTCCGAACTAACGGTCGCAAGAAAACGCTATTCCAACGAGAAGGGTAGCGCTTTCTGAACGTTTATATTGAAAACACAAAGCTATTTATTATACTGAATTATTTGAAGCAATTTCGTAAATCGTAAAAGCTATAAACAGCGCATTACTAAACCTTTTGATCTTGTTTTATGGCTCTTCTAATAAAAATTTATTATTGAATGCTTTGTAGATTTTGTTTTGTGAAGTAGAGTTACGGGAAAGTGCCAACCTGCACAATTGAATATTACTTTGTTGTATAAACTCTTCACTTATCAGTTTGCATATGAAATAAAACGTGATTATTACGAGCTATTATGTAAGGAAAAGCTTTTGAGAATACAGTTAAGCATGTCTAATGCGATGCATAATAGACCGGCTTGTTATAACTTCAAATATTTTGAGATCATTAAATGGTTTGGTGAAAAATAGCATTGAAAAGACCAAGGTTAAGTTATATTCAGTTCCAATACGCTCATTATGCTACAGTCATTTGAAAATATATATATAGTGTTTTCAAGAGAATGTGCTCATGTATGAATTTATTTAATATATATTCCTTGTATACTCAAGAGAGATGTTAAAGTGGGGAACATAATAAAGTTTTAACTACCGTACAAAAACTTAAGAGTGAAAAAGTATTTTTTTTTTACTTTTATATTTGAAACTAAGCATTTTGATCCTTGTTCACTTTGTACACCCTATAAGAAAAGGATAGGGTAATTTAGAAGGCTAACATATTGTATGTATATATATATATATATATATATATATATATATATATATATATATATATATATATATATATATATATATATATATATATATATATATATATTGTATTACACATTTATTAAGTATATTGTAAGAAAATTATCTTAAGTGATATAAATATGTTATAAAATTAATGAATTTTCATTAAGTTAAAAAAAATAGAAGTTTTTTTTTTTAATAATAAGTAAAGATTTTTTAACAATAAAAAGTAGATCTCATTCGACCAACTTCATCCGCTCACTTAACGACAAAACCAGAAAACAAAAAAGCTGCAAAAATTTGTCACATAACCCCTTCATCCCCCAAACCCTTCAACTATTATCTCTGCATGTAGTATAAGTACCGATTTTAGCATGTCTTATATGGGTCAATCCATGTGAGATCATACAGCCATGTTGCTCACTATTTTTGATTTTTAAAACTTTTTGCCTGTTAATTAACTGTTATATTGGGAGCATGAAACAATGGTTTAAAAAATTTTAAACCTTCAGAATTTTTTTTGGCAAGCACTTTTCAGTAGCTGCGGAAGCGACTTTTCATGAAAAGAGTACTTTTTGAGGATGCTTATAACTTTTTTATTTATAAATATATCAAAATGATTTAAAAACCACTTGATTGAGCAAAAAATGATCTAAATTTCTATATCAGTTATTTTTCTGACAATTAGTAACAAATTTGTGTAAAATTAGCTTAAAAATAAGATTTTTTGTGTGAAATTTTACATTTTTGGCTTAAAAATATTAGTAGAAGGAATTAAGACTCACCCTTACTTTTTTTTCCCTTGAATAGATATCTCATAGGACTATTCCCAGAAGTAGTGTGAAACATTTGAAGACAGTCCTTTTTTTTATATAATTTGTCAAAGTTGGCATTTTGGAGAAAAAATGGTAACTTTGAGATTTAATATCTGAAAAGGGACTGAATGAAAATCTACAAAAATTTAACTGGATAACCTTCTTATAGTAGTAAATATGCACCAAAAATGTTATGAGTGATATCGTTCTAGTTTTAGAGATATGAAGCCTCAAAGTTGGCTGAAAAATCTCATTTATTTTGACGCCAAAAAATCATCACATAATGCAAAATTAATTATTCTCATAATATTAGATGAGTTTTTTGTGGTATAAACTAACCCTTTTACCAAAACATATAATATTTAAATTTATTTTCCATTTACAGAAAGAAATAATTTCGATATTATGCTTTTATATATGCTTTTTTTCTACGTGTTAGTCATAAAAACATGATTTTCCACTTTAAAGCTGGGCTTTCACGGTCTTTATGCATCTAGTAAGCAAAGAACAATTATAGTTTTAATCTAACCTACAACTCTTCATTCATTTTTAAAAGTTTAAAGCGTTAAAACCCCCCTACAGCACCAAAAAGTCGCTCAAAATCCGAATTTAAGCTCTAGATCCTGCCATTTTCCGTGAGACTGCGTCTGTATAACAGCAGAAAATGGCGGACGTATTTTCGCGGAAAAGGGTAGGATCTAGAGCAGTGTTTCCCAACCTTTTCAAGCTCACCACCCCCTTCAAGATGCTGACTGACACCTATCGCCCCCCCCCTTTTTTTTTCTTCCTCGAAAAAACCATAATTTGGAGCAAGTGAACAGCTATAATATTAAAAATACTAGGTGACCCGTGCGGAATTCCGCAAAAAAAAAAAAAAAAAAACTCTAAACTTAAAATTTAATACGACAATTTTTATTGGCTTCATTTGCACAACATCGCCATCTACTGCCGTCGTTCTGACAACTTTTCAAAGAGATCAAAGACACGTTCACTTTTACAACTACTACAAAAGTGATAC
Source organism: Uloborus plumipes (assembly GCA_038373865.1). Taxonomy (NCBI): domain Eukaryota; kingdom Metazoa; phylum Arthropoda; class Arachnida; order Araneae; family Uloboridae; genus Uloborus; species Uloborus plumipes. Next base: position 80,220 of record JAXGGA010003533.1, on the reverse strand, counting down.
CCTATATTAAAATCAAATACCCAAGGCTACTACTAAACTAAATACTAACGTTATCGCAAAACTACCATAGTATTTTGAAACAATAAAAGTTACAATTAAGGTTTACCGAGCTAAGCCTTGGCTTAAAATGTCGCATTTAAAATTGATTTGAACAACAATGTAACGATTTTGACAGTTGAGCAAAAAATTTAACTTTTTCAAACTTCAATCGCTTATAAGTCGCTTAAACGTGGATTTTCGAGATTCTCGTTACGCGGCGCTAGCGGAGAAACGTTCTAAAGAACGCATTTTTTTTAATCTTTCGAATGAAATCAAAATGGAGACGATACGACAATTATTTCGCTAGATAGAGTCAATTTTGTGCCCAAATATTGAAGTTCGAATAAACAACGAACCGACACTTTTTAGAGGGTGGGTCTAATTTTCGTCAATAGTCCGCGGGATAAGCTTCAAAATCATAAATTTTCTTGCAATTCGATAAAGAAATGAGCGAGTTTCGACCGGGTATAGGATTCGGCTTAGAGAAATAATATATGGAGATAAGTACCTAAAGGAGTGGTAAATTCTTAAGTATGGGGGGGGCAATGGGTATTTAGAAGAGAAAATAGCAGCAAAAAAGGGTAACGAAAACCGAAATTGTAAACATGTACGAAACCTCTTGTTCAGGCTTCAGACAATTAATTACACGTTAAGAAAGAAACAAATTGAAGTTCAAGCGCTTCCTCTTTGCACCTCGGATTAACCTTAGGGAGTATTTTATCATTCATTGTCAATTTTATGAATTTTCAGATTTTCAATTTATTTTCTTTCCAATTTTTAGTTTCAATGATTTTAATTACCCAGATTCCAGCGTAGAAAAGAAAATAATTTCTTGAAAAAATGCACTTCTGTATTTTGATAAGTATGTCAATGATCTTAGTTAAATGTTCCCCTTCAAATGATCATATCAGTTCGCTTTGTGAAAGAAAAAAAAATAGGTATTTTAATTAATAATTAATATTTCTAGTTTAAAAGTGATTAGTCATAATATCTTTATTGCGTACATTTTACTTCAAATTAAAGTTCGGTACTTATATTTTTAATATTATAGCTGTTCACTTGCTCCAAATTATGGTTTTTTCGAGGAAGAAAAAAAAAGGGGGGGGGGCGATAGGTGTCAGTCAGCATCTTGAAGGGGGTGGTGAGCTTGAAAAGGTTGGGAAACACTGCTCTAGATCCTACCCTTTTCCGCGAAAATACGTCCGCCATTTTCTGCTGTTATACAGACGCAGTCTCACGGAAAATGGCAGGATCTAGAGCTTAAATTCGGATTTTGAGCGACTTTTTGGTGCTGTAGGGGGTTTTAACGCTTTAAACTTTTAAAAATGAATGAAGAGTTGTAGGTTAGATTAAAACTATAATTGTTCTTTGCTTACTAGATGCATAAAGACCGTGAAAGCCCAGCTTTAAAGTGGAAAATCATATATAAAAGCATAATATCTAAATTATTTCTTTCTGTAAATGGAAAATAAATTTAAATATTATATGTTTTGGTAAAAGGGTTAGTTTATACCACAAAAAACTCATCTAATATTATGAAAATAATTAATTTTGCATTATGTGATGATTTTTTGGCGTCAAAATAAATGAGATTTTTCAGTCAACTTCGCAGCTCCATATCTCTAAAACTAGAACGATATCACTCATAACATTTTTGGTGCATATTTACTACTATAAGAAGGTTATCCAGTTAAATTTTTGTAGATTTTCATTCAGTCCCTTTTCAGATATTAAATCTCAAAGTTACCATTTTTTCTCCAAAATGCCAACTTTGACAAATTATATAAAAAAAAGGACTGTCTTCAAATGTTTCACACTACTTCTGGGAATAGTCCTATGAGATATCTATTCAAGGGAAAAAAAGTAAGGGTGAGTCTTAATTCCTTCTACTAATATTTTTATGCCAAAAATGTAAAATTTCACACAAAAAATCTTAGTTTTAAGCTAATTTTACACAAATTTGTTACTAATTATCAGAAAAATAACTGATATAGAAATTTAGATCATTTTTTGCTCAATCAAGTGGTTTTTAAATCATTTTGATATATTTATAAATAAAAAAGTTATAAGCATCCTCAAAAAGTACTCTTTTCATGAAAAGTCGCTTCCGCAGCTACTGAAAAGTGCTTGCCAAAAAAAATTCTGAAGGTTTAAAATTTTTTAAACCATTGTTTCATGCTCCCAATATAACAGTTAATTAACAGGCAAAAAGTTTTAAAAATCAAAAATAGTGAGCAACATGGCTGTATGATCTCACATGGATTGACCCATATGTTTGTTAGTGGTTGCAATGTATAACAAATAGTGTTTTGTCGAATTAATTAACTTATTGTCATGTGGATTTCAATGTAACAATGCCATTTATAAGAGTACAAAGCTCTAAAATAATTAAAAGAACTAAACAACTATCAAAGTAGTTCAATATATTTAAAGTTAGGCATTTACAGAGTACGTCAAATAAATCATTTTTTTTATAATGGATAGTTTCTGGAGCATGAGAAACATGAATTATTCAGGGTACTTTTGGCTAATATTTCATCTGATATGCCTATCTTTTCTTAAGAGCAAAAGTATATTCTAATTTCTGGTCATAAAGCTGAAATTATTTAATATGAATCTTCCGTGAAGTGTTCGTGCCTTAAATACGTGTAAAAATATTAGGCGAAATATTAACCAGTTGAACTATGATTTTTCTGCCAGGATAAAAAAAAAAATATCTTGTCGAATCATATGTTCAATAAGCTTATAACATCGCAAAACCTTCTAAGGAAAACATAAAAAAGTCCTTTAGTTTTAATGAACATTAAAAATATTTATGTTTAATATACAAGTATTAACCTAAAGTGTGAACGAAGCTAAAATCTTTATACTTATAACAAGTCATCTAGGAAACATGCTGAATCATCAATATTATATTTATGGAATACTCTTATTGATCACAAGCTACTCAATTTTATCAACATTTCAACATGCACACCCGACTTTATTATTTTTATTGGAAATTTGAATTCAAACATTAATTACAGAAAAAAATAAAAATGTGAAAATTTGTCACTATGTCTTTTTAGCTTCCATTACTAGTGAAATAAAAAGACTAGATTGACGACAAAGAAAACGAAATAAATGAAAATGGATGCACGAAGTTTCTAACAACTTTTTCTTTTTAGGCTATTTCGATTACTCATAACCATTATCACCTGTACATAACGTGTATGATTTACTCTGATAACAGATAGTCACAGATGAGGTTTCCAAATCCTCACGGGTGAAATAAGAAATCTCAACAAATCTTGATTTATCTTATCCTAATGACAGTATATCTAAGAAAATGTAATATGCTTGTGTGATAAAGGGGAGTTCAAGATTGGAAAAGTAAAAAAGGAAATAAAGAAATAAATGTCTAGGATCTGAAAAATTTCAAATAGATTGTAACTGAAAATAGATTTGTAGAGCATTGTAAGTGTTTTAGGATCATCGCTCGATCATTTTACGTCCAGATGAGAGACATAAGGAAAACAGTTAAGTTTGTTTTTGCTGATTTTGTATTTCCTACAGTGAGCGGAAGATCTTCATATTTCATATCTTCATATTAGTGCTTCTTTATTAATATCACACAAAATGCACTGAAACGTCGATTTAGTTTCTAGTTTTTTCATTAATGTTAACTCATCTATCAATATGTAGTGCACACATATTCAACTATGTAATAGGTATAATTAAGGAAAAAAAGACTTTTTTTCTTATTTCAGACATTTGAAAGTTTTGTGTGTGTATATATATATGCATTAAAAACATGGTCTCAAAAAATAAGAACTTTGCTTTAAAAAAAGTTTTAACCAGGTCATTCATAAGAATATTGTATTTACAACACTAAAAGAGTTGTGCTTTTAATATACACAAAGCAATAAATTTTCTTAAGGTAATTTAGTCACACAGATTACAAACCAACAAAACGAAAAATATGAAATCACTGAAAATAGCTAGGAAAAGAACCCATGAAAATAAGAAGCACCAAAACTCAACATACGCGTTACAAACTTTTTAAAGTGAATAAAATTTCGAAATATGATCTTATTACTGAGTTATATATACAGGTTGATTCAGAATTAATCATTAATATTCGGTTGGAAGGTAGGGTATAGATAAAGAAGGATATTTTACATAGTAAAGTATGGGTGCAGACAAACACATAGTAGTGTACATAACGATGTATGTACGCAACTCCCATGTATAAGAAAAGCTGTTTCACGCATGCAGTCGATCGTTATTCGACAGGGTGACTTTGCAGAAGTAACATGAACTGGTATAAGTGAAATAAACTGACAGATATGCGTAGACCTTATAGTGTGGCAGAAAGATAACAGGGAATCACGCTGTATACAATTGGCAGGCTTAAAGACATCTTTCTCCTGCCGCACCGTAAGTTAAATGCATATCTGCTAGTTTGTTGCACCAGTTAATGTTACTCCTGCAAAATCATCTTGTTGAACAACAATTGACTCCTCTCGCTGAACGGATGTGCTTATGTTTGGAGGTATATACAGACAGCGTCCTCTACACCACGTGTATTCTTCTGCACTCATGCTTTCTTTTGTGAAATATTTTTTCTACCCCCCCCCCCCCCCCCCAATTTTGATGGTGAATTCTGAATATATATATGATGTGTTAAAATGTCGCTTACAAACTAACAAAGTTGGTTAATCATATCATGGTAAACAAGATTAACAAAATGCAAACTGTGACAGCTAAAAAGTGATGATGGCGGGCTTATGGAAGATCCGCACGACCAAATCAATCCCCGAATTTGACTCCCCTGGACTTCTCTTCGTAGGGGCAAATGAAGTCAACAGTTTACGACACGCCCGTAACACCGCATATGGATCTCATCATGAAGATCAGAGAAGGGGCTACACTTGTCCGTGACACCTTGTCCGTGAATGTTTCGAAACGCCCACGAAACATGTTTTGCATTACTCTACCATAGGAGAGTCTATTTGGGAATTTTTAAATGTCCATTGCTTTTCACGTATTGTTTTCTTCTATGGTATTGACCATGAATTCCTATGTCATTTACCATAAAGCCTCAATGAGCCATGTACGCAAAAATGATTTTCCTAAATTCCCATGACATACGAGTTCGTACCTTTTGCCTTGAAAATAGAAGTTTTTTGAACCCGAGACATATTACAGCAATTTTTATTGACATTTGTGCTTCTAACTTTGACTTTTAGATAGTTTTATTGTATATGGTTTTTACATAAACATGAACAGCTTAAGAAAAACGAAATCAAACACTAACATATTCTGTAATTTCTGTTTTACTTTTATGAAAACTGTCATCTCGGAAACAACTTGATATTTTCTTCCCTACATATTATCTCTCTTTATTTTCCTGCAATAAAATCCAGCGATACCAGGCAGTTTGGACTCGACGAAAGCAAATATTGCTGAAAAGATAAAGCGTACTCCAAAAGAGAATATTTCTAATATAATTTCTGCTTACCATATCTATTAGCTATGAAATCTACCGCTTCTATGAAAACTTCTTCAAGAATTTCATTATCGTCCTGGGATACTAGCTCTTGTAAAGAGGAAATTTCTTCTGGCGGTTCCTTTTTTAGTTTGATATTGTGCCTAGGGAATAAAATGAGAACATCATTCATCCAAAACATGTTTCCACTTCAGTAAGCTTTAATATTTTAAACAATATTTACAAAAAAGAAAGAAAAAAAAGACTCATTTCCTATTCAAACAAAATGCTTCACATATTTTATGAATATTTCCTATATATAGTTTTTTTTTTCAATATCTGAAGCTTGTGCTCTGAAAAAATTAAACAAAAATGCGATAATAAATTTCGATTCCATCAGTAATACCAGCTCACTTGTTTTTCTTTCTTTTTTTCACTTTTTTAGAGGCTTAAGACAGATTCAAACATATTTCAATACTTTGGTTGAATACTGGCTTTAATTTCAAAAATGTAATTAGCATAATTTCTTAGTCAAAAGTACGCAAATTACGAAATAATTAAACTTTTTTAATCATTTTCTATATTGTCAAATCACTAGGGAGGTCAAATTCTTGATTATTTTTAAAGCTATAAAAGAAACAAGTAAAACTACTTATTAAAGCAAATAATCAATATAATTTACTATATACTATGATTATAAAAAGAAAAAAGAAAGTAAATTATATTTTAGAAAAACTAGTTTTATTTAAGAAGTACATGCTCATTCTTTTTGTAGAATTGTGTGACTAATATTTAATTCAAATTCTGTGAAATATTTACATGTACTTAGTATATTTCAATTAGTACCGTAAATCAGGGTTACTTGGATCCACAACAGGGCTACTTGAGCCCACAGTAAAATGATAAAATCTGGGTTTGGTACTAGCATTAGAGACTGCAGAGGGCTTCTACCTATTGGAGAAACGAGGAACTACGTGCAAGTCTTCAACTAGTAGGTAACAAACCTAGATTTTATCATTTTATTGTAGTGGGCTCAAGTAACCCCCTAGGGTCCAAGTAACCCTGATTTACGGTACCGGTGAATTTTTAAAAATTCCGTCATGCAAAAAAATGGAATTCAATCGCTTTAATTGGTACTTTGGAACATTTTGTTAAATGATTAAATGTACAACGTGGCATACCGGTAATAATGTTTAAATATGTACACTTATTACATATAAATTACATACACTTTATTAAATTAACTAAGGGTCACATTCACATTACCTTCATAACAAATTTCTTAGATTTAAGTGAATGATGTAATTCTTTGCTTGCTCACTTAGTTAATAATAAATAATTTATTTTTAAAAATTGAACATTTTTTCTCGCTTTTTTTTGAAAACTTGAAAATTTCAATGTTTTAAAAACAATAAGAATTTTTTAGTTTTTTCACTTATTTAAAAAATTATTTCTGCTAAATGATCACAATAGTCACCTCTAAAAATCTGAGCTTTCATTTTCATATATGCTGATTAGAAAATATTTTAGGATCTTTAATGTAAATAATTATAAGTATAACTTTCCGTAAAAATTTTAGTAATTAATAAAATGCTTAGTCAATGCACAGTTTCGTTGAAAATGAGTGCAAAAAATAAAGTTTAAGCTGTGTTTTTAATGGAAAAAAATCCTTAGTAATTCCAATAACACGGAAACACAAATAAATAATAATCGAGAATAGGTACTTTAAAGTTTTGCTCTTCAATTAGAACACATAGCGTGCTTGGTCTTAAGTCATTTAATAATTTTCAAATCTTTGAGTTAAAGTCATGAAATAGGTTCCGTGCGATTGAAATAACTTTTAGATTTAAATTTCGCAATAAAAAAAAAGTTTGTCGTTTGGTCATTTTTGAGGTAATATGACCCCTTAATTTATGAATAACTTAAGTTTCAAATGACAATAAAAAGGAGTTGAGCATAATGAAGTCTGTAAGAAATAGGTTAAAATTTCAAATGTGCAAAATGAACTATAGTCGAGCCCAATTACTGGAATATCCGTTTTGCCTTAAAAATGTATTCTAATAAGCGGGATATTCCATTATCCGGGATGAAAATAATGCATACTGAAATAATGAGTATAGTACACTGAAAATGTGTTATATTAAGCGGGATATTCCTTTAGTCGATGGAGTGGGCTCGACTGTAATTGTAAATGACTTCTGCTTTTTCTGTTAAATTTTTCTGAAAATGTATTACACACAACAAAGTCTTTGAGATGCAAGTTATAATTTGCAATGGTAAAAATATTTCTAATATTTGAATTGTTGATTTCTTTATTAATGCAGCTTAAAATGTGTAATAATAAATTCCAAAAAATAATATTGGAAATACATTTGTAAATTTGTATTAATATGTTGAAATTATAACAATACAAGTTAATGCCTCTTAATTAGGAACGCTTTAAATCAAGAGGCTACGAAAGAAAGAGCGCGCAAAGCCACTTAAATCATAAAGCACGCAAAATGCTTCATGGAATCCTATGTTACAACCATTGCCATTTAACTGCAAAATATACAAATGGCACGCACAAATTCAAATATTTTTAATAAGCGCACATTCCTAACAGTATTTTTTACTAAATAAGAGCGGCGGTGCAGTATACTAGCAAACTGCAGTCCAAAAATTACTGCTCAAGTTACAATTTCTCCCTGTTAGACATAAATCCTATTACGTTAAAATGCGGCAACTCTAACCAGGAAAGTACGCGATCATGGAATAATGATTTTTTTTTAATGAGTACCAATTGAAAGAGCATTGTAAAACATGTTTCTGGATGCATGCGTTTTTGCCCTCGCGCCCCCGTTATCGAAATATAAGGTCCTAAAGTCAGCTGATTTTTTTTGAAAAATCGCCAATTTTAGCGATTATAATTAAATCGGGAAGCTGCGGCGCGAATTCGCTATTAGCGTCTAACGAGAAACTTGATTCCCATTTTTGGTCAGCTGCAAAGCTTGTGAAAGACGGCTGTTAAGCAAAAAGCTACTATAAAGCCTGTGTCGTGAAAAGTAGAGAGCTTTTTAAAGAGAAAAAACAAGTTTAAACAACATCAAAATTAAATTTTATCTTATTATTTGCAATGAAAGCACGTCCCTTGTTCAAGAGGCCCAGGAGGTGACAACGGAGCGTCCTGTTTTTTTTTTAATTTTTTTTAAGTGTACGTGCTATTCTGTTATATGAATGGGGGGGGGGGTTGATATATGGTTTTTTAATTCTAAAAAATGCAAATTTAAATTTTTCCTCGGGAATGAGGTGTGAATAGGAATGAGGTGTTTTCTCTGTGATATTTCGAAAAAAAAAATGTTGATTGAATCGGACTTATTCCCTCAAAAGTTATGAGAGAGTATAGGGAAAAATATATCGAATGAAATATTATTAAAATCAAAAGGTCCAATTTGGGAGTGTGCTGGTCCTCGCTGAGATGTTCCGATCAAAAAAAAAAAAAAATCGAATCAGACTATGCACTCAAAAGCGATTGCGGGAGGGGGGGAGCAGAACTGATCAATAGATAGACTGACAAGTACACAGTTTCCGCAGCTCAAAACCCAACTTTCCTATTTTAAATTTCTCTGTGTATTTAGTTATTTTTATTAAGTTGTGCTTTTTCGACTCAATTGTTTTGAACGTTTTTTTTTTTTTTTTTTCAATGCATCACTCCTTCTTTCATTATTTCTTCACCAATTTCTACTTTTTCAGAAAAGTAAGCTAAAACTTGTATTGATTTACAATTTTGTTAGTTTTTTCCTACCCGTTGAACATAAAGCAGAACTAGTAAAAGTTATACTAATGTTGTTAAACAGTACAAAATTAACATGCAATATGTTTTACATTTACGTTACAGAGATTTTTCGCTACAGTGACCAATTCTGTTTGAACAGCAGGGGTTTTAACAATGAATGTCGACTCTATTAGTATATTTTTAAGAATGAAAATAACTATTTCCCTCTAACCCTTGTTGTAATTTCCGATATAGATATAATTTTGCAGCTATTGACATTTACTATTCGTTTTCTTTTTAAAATTTCTATTTATTTTTTCTCGATTTCAATTTTAAAAAATAAATATTTTTGCTAAGAGTGAGCAGATAGTGAAACTTCTTGTACCTATTTTTTTTTTTTTTTTTGAAATAAGAACTGATATCATAATCCATGAGAATTTAATTTCTACCTCAAAGACTATTTATTTCATTTTTTGTACATGAGCTCATATTAGCTGCTCTTCATACTTATTTATTTAATTATCCTGAATTATTTGTTAAGAAACACGTCCAATATATTTTGACGTATAATAATTAACACATATAACTTAGTTCAGTAAAAAAACTTAAAATAACTAAAATTTTAAAATGTATTGTTATTATGCGTAAAAAAATAAAACTTAAACTTCTTTGTAATGTTTTCGCTAATCTGGATAAAACACTCTCTTTCCACATCATAGTCTTGACCAGCATTCTTTATTTTAGCTCATACAAGTAAAGGGTTAACGTAAAATATCTTTTACTTTCTTTGCAAATGACCAAACATGGAAACAATACGATACCAAGTAAGCAGCGGTAGGGAGGATCGGGAGGTAGCTTCAATTTCTTGCCAAGTCTTCAAATTTGGCTACTTTTCGGCCGACTTTAAGACCCCTTACCTCGAAAACGAGGGGACGAGGGCAATTGATCTTTGGGTCAAAAACATGTTTCAGTTTGCTCTTTCAAATGGTACCATTTTTAACTTTTTTCATTAGTACTTAAGTCGAGTACTTTCCTGGTAAGATTCTCTTTCATATATCAATTTAAAAAAATCATTTAATAAAACTTTAAATTAATAATAAAAATATTTCAAGGTATTACATTTCAAGTTATTTATAATTGATGCTGTGGGAAATCGTCCTTTTTGTTTATTTATTAGTTTGCGTCCTGTGACTAGTGTGTGTGTGTTTGTGTGTATATATATATATATATACTAGTTGACCCGGCAAACGTTGTTTTGCCATATAAATAATTTCCTAGTAATTTCTAGTGTTGACAAAAAATAGCTTACTTATTGTAAGTATGTATGTATGTATGGTAGAATGTGTATATTGTATGTATGTAAGAATGTGGTATATGCGTGAAATAAGCATGGAGCGCTGTGAACGATGCGGGAATATAAAAATAACAAAAGGCAAACATTATTTTTAAGTTATTATAATTTATTACTTAAAATTATATATCATTAATTAAACAATTACGACAGTAACACTATTAAACAATATCAATCTCTTAATGCTATAGCGTGAACAATATTTTTTGTTAGTCCATCTTTAGCTAACACAAACAAACTGGATGGTTTACCCACTCGAGAGCATGCCACGTATAATTGTCCGTGTGAAAAACATGGTGTTCTCAAATCTAAGCCACAAACAGACATCGTTTGTCCTTGGGATTTGTTGATAGACATTGCAAATGCCAATCTAATCGGAAACTGAATAGGTTTGAATTGAATTGGCACAACTGTAGGTATAATAGGAATCCGTGGTATGAGTATATTTTCACCTCTGAACTTGCCAGTTAAAACCCAGGCTTCGATCACGTTTTTCATTAATTTTTGAATGACTAATCGCGTACCGTTGCACAGTTCAATTTACGAAGCAAGATAATTGGAGATCTCACCTTTATTTTTTAAAAATTTGTGTCACTTTAATGGTCGTTCATACCCCCCCCCCCCCTCTAGCAGTGAAAAAAAAAAACTTTATACAGCAGATTTTGCCTAATAACTCAACACTCATGGTGTTTGATACATTTTATTTGTTTGTAATGATGTTTTTTGGTCACAACCAATATGAAAATCACAAAAATAGTTACTTTAATTTTTAACATATATTTATCTTCTTCAGAATTTTTGACTTTTAATTTTAACTTGAATTTGACGTAACTGCAAGATATAAAATACAGAATTTTATAAAAATACAAAAATTAACATAATATAATTGATAGTGTATATAATTTTTGAAAAAATATAAGTACCGCAAATCAAAAACCATTTATTGCCACAATCGATTCAAAGCCCCCAAAAATGGCACAAACGTCCATAAGAAAATTCTACAGCATCGAAGGACCCTATTGCCAATTTTAACAAAGATCCAACCAAAACTGTCATTTTGTACTATAAAAAAATATGGGGTAGATCCCCATGAGGGGATGTACCTGCATAAGGACATTACAATCATTAAAATCATTCAAAAAAAAAAACTATGCAGCTGTTCGAAAAAGCCCTTGCGGACCTGGATTCGATCTCATTCCATCAGGAACTTCAACCTGACGCGCCTAACCACTTGACCATCGGGTCGCTCATTGAAGTAAGGATTTACGATAACACATATTGTTTTAGTTCAGTAGATCAGATGTTATGTGCGAACAAAAAAAAAATTAGGAGTGGACTACCCCTAACATTTAGGGGGATGAAACATAGATGTTGGCCGATTCTCATAGATACTGGATAAGCACAAAAAATTTCATCAAAATCGGTCAAGCCGTTTCGGAGGAGTATGGCAACGAAAACTGTGACACGAGAACTTTATATATATATATATATATATATATATATATACATACATATATATAAATATACATACATATATATATATATATATATATATATATATATATATATATATATATATATATATATATATATATCGTTTTTGGGGGTAATGCCAAATTTGCTCACTTAGGGGGGGGGAGGTGTCAAGAATGTCACGTCCCTCATGAGCCAGTCTTCAAATCCTCACCTAATTTAAAAATAACAGAATTGAAAACTAATGTTTATTGTAATTCAATAAACACCCTTCTGTTCTATTTTCATTATGTTTCTTTACTTAAAACTAAATGATTTTATTTGCTTCGTTTCTGTATTTTTGCCAAATAAAAGTTTGATATAGTAAAAGCAACAGTCCAATTCATGTAATAATGACCCTTCTTCCGTTTCTATTGAAATAAATACCATATTCTTTTTTTCCTTAATTTTTTGTTCTCTAAAACGGTTTGGCTTCCATACGTTTATTCGGGCTTGTATCCATAGACTATAACTAGACGATATATGATAAGCTTTTTAAGAAAAAACTTTGTGTGTGAAAAAATACACATTCAGCTCGAAAGTTGTATGGGAAAATTATTAGTGACATCTCCCCGGATTATATCTGGAATTGCCCAATAATCCCTGACAGAAGTACAGTAGTATACTTTATTTTTGGACTCAGGCCAATTATTGTATTAACTATCACTTACTAGTAATAAGAAAAAGTAATAACTACTTCTTAGCATTAAATTGCACTGCGGTACTGCAAGTTAATTGTGCTGACGACTTATACTATCTGCACTAAGTTGTGAAGTTAACAGCGGGATAAAGCTGACACGAAAATGGCTGAAAAGTACTGCTTATTTTTCTATGTGGAATTGTTCGGGATTTAATTACAGATAAAAAAAATTTGCAGGGTGCATGTTAGACAGATAATTATTTCTCACTGCAGTAGAGTGACGTCACACACATACTAGATACAAGGTGGGTCTGTTAAATTAAAGGATTGAGGCCATAATAACAGAACGTTTTTTGAAAAAACAAATATACTTTTTAGAGACTAAAAAAATATCTTCGGTTCTTGCACACTTTTGTGCTAGAGTCGAAGGACGAGGGGGGGGGAGTCGGTCGGATGAGATTCAAAGTGAAACCAGTCCTGGGTGGTTCCGCATGAGCTAGCGAAGAGTTACACAGTGCAAGGTAATGAAAATCGGAATAAGAAGGTAACAAAAAAAGGGAAATTTGATTTTTGGGCGTCATGCGTAGACCGAACATGTAATTTAAAATGGTTTTCAAATATATATCGATATATATTAGGCCTCGTTTTCCCTGTAATAACCACCCGTCATCATTTTTTTATTTTTCAATATTTTATAAGTTTTTGAAAAATCTAAAAAAAAAAATTAATTTAAATGCGCAGACTCAAGATGACATCATAAAACTGTACAGAATTTCTATTAAAAGGAAAGAAAGAGTCTTTGAAAGGTACCCGTTTTCTAAAACCAAAAATTTTTTCTGCCCCTCCCTAGTATGCAATATGCCCACAAAACTGCTACCCTCTAGACTTTGAAACGGTTGCTGCTACAGTTAAAAAAACAGTGCAGTAAATTTTTAATGCTCCACGGGTTAAAACCTCCTCTTTCCCCACCTGGTGGAAAACTTTGGAGTTAAAATTAATTCCTCTATCAAAAAACTATATGATATACGGGAAAAGAGTGAGTTGAAACGTTTTTCATCGACTTATAACTAAATCTACCAACAGTACACTACATCATCGATTTAGAACAAAAATACACCCTATAGACATTAGTGCAATGAACAGATAACGGTTAAAACGCAAGTGTGTTTTTTTTTAGATTTCCTGTGACTTCACATCATTTCAACGAAGTAAAAGTCACCGTTATGTTACGTCAAAGGTAGTGACTCTCATTTTAAAAGATACATAATCCAACGAATATACAATACACTCTCTAAAGTCTCTTGCCATTTCCTTGACTTAGAACGGCTGCTGCTACCCTTTAAAAAGGTGTTCAAAATATTCACAGAAGTTTCTTCTTAAATCTTTTTTCACCGTAGGAAAAAAAAACGCTAGCTTTATCGTTCTGTTTTTTGCATTGGTGACGACAAAGTGTATTTTTGTTATAAACATATTATCAAGTTCCGTTTTTAAATTAGCAGTGCTAACTGCACAGTAGTGGGCGCGCTTGTGTCGCCGTAGCAGAATTACCACAGGTGGTTTAATACCGCAGCGCATGGCTACTTTGCTTTAACTGGATAAAACTTTTTTTAATATAGTAGTTGCTGTGCAAAATTCAAGAGGCTTGCAAGAAACGGTAAAGGGCATACTGGATATTTATGAGACACTGTATCTTTAAAAATTAGTATTCGCCAGTAACCTATTACATAAAAGGCTCATGTGAAGCAAAATCCCTATACATAAAACATATTATATATGTTTATTTGTATGTGTGTGTGTTCTCTTTTCGAATCCCAGAACTCGACTAAATTGTTCAGGAAGGTATTTGGCCACCCGGGAAGAGTTGAAAGGGGATTTTCAAACGACAAAAAGTACCAAACCGTTCAGGTTTTAATTTAGAGACTCAAAAATAAAATAAAATGGCTCATCTTAACCGACATAATTTTTGTATCGTCTCGGTTTCAGTTTAATTTGAAACCTCAAAAAATACTTTTTTAAAAGATTTCCTTTGCGCGGTTTAAACATTACAAGTTAATAAATTAGCCAGGAAAAAAGATAAAAGCATTTTAATAAAAACCAAATAAAATCAATTTTTAGTTGGATAACTAAAAATCGTCTGCACGAGTTAAAACTTAGCTTAACACCATTGAGATGAAATATAACTGGAATAAATATTTGTTGTCATTTTTTTTTGTATGAGTGCGAGCAAATGAAATTATTGCTTTTGATTTTAGGGCTTTGCATTTTTCCCCCTAGTAGCGCGGGATTGAAATTTACCTTTTTTTATTATTTTTTGCACCATTGATTTTATTACTGCATGCCGACAGAACATAACCGACTATTGATTTTTTTATCATTGATTTTAATCAAATCGGGACTTTTGAATTTGGCATTATTTCAGAATCGTTGATGCGATGTGGATTTTGAAGGACTGAGGTTGTTGTACTAATGGGGACTTTTCTAGAACATTTTCAAAACAAATATACAGGGAATTTTTGAGGGTGTTTTCATAATAATAACGAGGATTTAAAAGATCTGTTGAAGCTATTGTATGATTGTTGCATTTATCATAATGATCCATTTAGCTATATTTAATCTTGCTTATTCAGTAGATGAAAACGTTCCTCACGGCTCACCTGACCTCAGTTTTCTTGTCGGCAGATATCGAATTGCTTTCTCAGCGACGAGTGATGAAATCTTATGGGTTTTGAGATTTTTAGGGAAGAGTTTACTTTAATTACGAAGAATTCTTACTCTAATAGGAATTGTAAGACACTAATGCTCATGGAATTTTTATTTGTTGTCATTATTATGACGCAATTCTTTACACTTTATTTAAGGCAAATTTTTAAATATGCTTCACTTGCTATCTTTTTATTTTCGAGTCAGACTGCAATGACGGGCGACTTACCCATGTAGCACAAATAACCTTTAAACGTTTTATAAACACTTTAAGCGGTTGTTACAACGTTAATAGCCATTTTACAACCTTTAAAAAACGAAGTCTGCTACTTGGGTAGTTAGTCCTTAATATTAGTTGTTATTCGCGTTATGAACTTATATCTATAACTCACTACAGCTTTTGATTATTACACATATGTAGTAACTTATTTTCGCCTAACCTGCTGTTTCTATCGAAGATAAATTATAGATGTTCCTGAATTTATTTCACAACGCAATTGCAACTGACACATGTAAATAATCCACTTACAATACCAATATCACCTACCTTGACGATTGTATCCATGGCAAGTTATCAAAACGTTTCCTTTGATAAATCAAATCTGTTATTATGTAATAGATTTCCAAGGGTATTTATTCGTTCGTACTCTTCTAAAATTAAGGCTCTATTCGGAATTCCCTTTGCTGATAACGAGCGTAAGTTTAATTGTCTACGGAACTGGGTCAGCAGTAAATTGAGCAGAAAGTGAATATTTCTAAAGCGAGAAAGCCGCAGATGGGGGTCTTGAAACTGGAGATATTAACAACTTGCGCGATGTAGCTGCAGACAATATGCTTTTAATCCAATTACTACCTTGTTGGATGTTACATATTAAAGTAATGTTTGACGTAAGATGAATTATATGACTTGTTTTGTGTTTGGGTTATTTATTTTTGCATATTATATATGATATATTGTAAGGGTTTGTATTTTTGATTGAGAACTTTTTAATTTGACAAAGATATTTTTATTTAATATACTGTGCACATTATTCTTAAATATATTTTAGTATTGTTTAAGGTTTTTGTTACAAAAAGTTCACCATGCTTCTTATCGATGCTGCTACACTGCAAAAAATAAAAGTTTTTACAGTATAGTACAACTAACTTTATAGGCATTTTATAGTAATAAACTAAAATTGCTAGCTTTACAGTTTATTACTGTGCATTTTAGTTTTAAGCTGGAACCTTTGCTACCATTGTTATACTGTTGTTTTTACAGTACAATACAGCAAATTTTATGGTAATAAATTAAAATTGCTAGTTTTACTGTAATAAACTAAAATATCTGATTTTACAGTAAAAACTAGCCTTTTAGTTTTAAACTAAAACCTCTGCTTTTAATATTATACCGTAAAAACAGCAGTTTATTTTTTTGCAGTGCACGCATACAGTTTTCTAAATACTTTCTCTAATGATATAATAGTAACTTCTTATGGTATAACAACAATATTAAAATAATGCAAGAAGAACAAACATATGACTGATCTCAAAAACCAAACCCAAGTAGCACACTTCGTTGTTTAAAGGTTGTAAAATGGTTATTAACGTTGTGACAACGGATTAAAAACGTTTATAAAACGTTTAAACGTTTTTTGTGCTACCTGGGAAGAGAATCGAGAATTTTTGCATTCATATTTTAGTTCATTTTTTTTTTAATATTATCAAACGCAATTGCATAATTTTGATATGAATAACAGTTGAAAAAGCAGGGCTCCCCGTGCCACTTTAGACAAGATTTAACAGTTGAGTAGGGCCTTTAATATCGTTCAGATTTTTTGATTCAGACCAGAAGATGGATAACACGCGATCACACCAACGGAGACATCGACGTGCAATGAACGTTTCAGGAACTTTGTAAAAATGACATGTTTGATATGTAGAGTACCAAATTCTAAATACACAGTACGACTCTAGCTCTGTACCTCAGAACCAGACTAACGTAAGTCCATTTTCGTCATTTTTCAGTAGAGGGGAAAAACGATGTATTCGACAATCGTTTTTCCCCTCTACCGAAAAATGACGAAAATGGACTTACGTTAGTCTGGTTCTGAGGTACAGAGTTTACGACTATAGTTAACAGTCAGTGTTAAAAAATGGTGCGAACAGCTACTACAAAAGAAAAGTAACCACATGGTTTACGCCTGGAATAGCAGCCTGGAATCGTTCATTAGCAATTAAAGAATTCCTGGATTTTTAATCTATGTTATAAATTAAATACCTGATATTTTTTAGAAAATGGTTTAGTGTCGGATGTTGTAGTTTCCTTTTCAGAAATTCGTTTTTTATAAAATGGGTTCGCGAATATCAGAAAGTTTTCTTACTAAGTAAACTAAAATGATCCTTTCGTCTTTTTGCTGGCCGGACCGTACAAGAATAAAACATGATAAGGTAGTAGCTTCAATTGTAAATTTTTTAAGGAGTTGTCTTACTCAATAAAGAGGCAATATCATCATATTACTTTTTGTCAACGCACTGCCTTTACGTACATAAATTATTATATTTCTTTGGAGCAAATACTTCAAAATACATTTGCACGGCCTAAAATCCTAGAAAAGAATTTATTGTAATGAAAAGTTGTTATTCATGTCTTGATCTTCTTTTTGCATATCAAAGACTAAACTTTCATTTGTGGGATAGTAGCTAAAATATGTCTTTTTTACTATGGAGAAACTTTTAAGCAACTGAGAAATGACGAATCTCTTAATATATTGTTTAAAATTATTAGTTGCAGATGAAACTGCTACTAATCGTGGATGCTTCATTTCAGCAACGAAAATAAACAAAAACACGCGAATTTCATTAATCTTACTGAAACTATCAGATAGTACATTATGAATCAGTTTACTAATCGGTTGGATACCTTATAATTTTCTGTAAAGCAAAAGAAAAGAGTTAGGAATAAAGTTGCTTAAACAACCAAACGTTACAATATGCAATAAGACGCGTAAGTGTACGCCGTGACGTGCATAAACATGGCTCAAAAAAGTTCTAAAGATTCTCCTGTTATTAAATATTTATCATATTTATGTATAAAATGCATCTATATTTAGTTTGAATTTTCTTTTAACTCACAGACATGAACTAAAATTAGTCTGCAAAAATGTAAACACTTTCAGTTTTGCTGAAAATACAAGTAAGTGATAGTGAAAGTGACTTTCTGCGTAATTTTACTCTTAACGAGCGAGGAACAAGGACATTTTCTTCACTAATGCTAGCAATTAGTGAAATCAGTATCTGCTCTTAAAAATGTAATTTCTTCGTTTCACAAAAGTATCTTACTTAATGAAACCTTAATTTTGTTCAATAGCAAAATCAATTTAAAAAAAAGGGGAATAAGTTTCTGGTCTTCTTTCTCTAATTATTGTACTCTTTATAATGAATCCATTTAATTCCTAATTTTGTGCGCAATTTATACTTTCACTGATTTACGGAGAACAATGCGTTTCGTAAGTATTTTATTTTGAACTGTATATAAAGATTGAAACTTTAAGCCAATCACACATAGTACTCACTTTGCTTTCATTGATGATTGCTACTTTATTAAAATGAAATTATTTCTTCCACTTACTTGAGTGCCGTCCAAATTGAAGGATCTTTACTAAGTAGAATCTTTTTTAGACTAATCCATAGCAGGTTGGCCTTAAATAAAAATAAAAGTGAAAAAAATTAGAACTGCATGCAACAACGATCAAACGAGCTTTAAATCTCATATTTTAATTGACTTAATACATTTTTTAACTTATTCACAAGGATTAAAGGGGGAGGGACCTGTCACCACAGTTATAGAGCTTTGATTTACACCATCTATTTTTTGATGTGTTTGGCATTCTTAAATTCAAATGTTGGTCAAAGGTGAACTATTAAAGAAGGGATGTAATACAATGATCAATTTTATTAACATTGTTTAATTTTTTCAGTAAGATTTTTGCAGTTGCAATATTGCTGTTAGAAAATTTGTTTGTAATAATTTTCAATTTTATTTGTTTGAATTCAATTAATTCATATTTAATCCTTAAATTGTTTTTTTTTAATTTCGTATATTTCCTTTATTTTTTCTATGCATTTTTTTCATCTGTGTTCTTTCATTCTTAAAGAACTAAAAATGCGATTTTAGTGCAGTTGAAATTAAAAACATTACTTTAACCCATTAATGACTGACTTTTTTTTTTCAAAGATATTTTGTATACTGGTTATAAACAGTGTTTAATGGACAGGAAAAATAATTAAAAAAATATGTAAAATATTTTTTTTTTTATTAAGGAAAGAAAAATCGTCCCTTAAAAGTTACGATAGACCCCCAGAGGGTACATACTTTTTATTCTATTTTTTTTTCTGCCAACGATACAATATTTAAAAAGACATTTTATAAGAAGAAATAAAATCAGCTATTAACATAAACTGGGAAGCTGGGAATAACTTTCAAAACTTAGCTTTTTTTCTTGAGATTATGAACAATGTTAATTTTTGATAAAGATCATATTAAAATTGCTACAGAACACCCTTTACAATGGTTATGTGCTGCAATCTGTTAATAACGAATTGAAACAATACCAAGGTACTAATTGAACACTATTATTTGATTGAAATGTTCATTTTGGGGAAACTTAGACCATTTTTTGGACCGTCCCTAAAAAGGGACGCTATGCATTAATGGTTAGATAATAGTTAAGACCATGTCTTTAAAATGCTTGCGAACAGTTTCATGAGAGGAGCAAAAATATATATTATCACTTGTTGACTTTGGAAAAGTGTATCATCTCTAAATGAAATACAATTACCTCATTTACAGGTGCAAAACAAGAATCAATCCTGATATTTAAAAGGCATGGGTTAAAAGTTAACAATTATTTTTACGATTTAAGTTTGTTTTTGAATTAGTCCTATTCTTAAAACAATGACTTATGACGACACAGCTCAAGCATCATTTTATGAAAAACCAAAGCATCAAACTTAACTTTTTTAAACATTTTATCTCGTCTGTTGATATAAAAGATGGATACAAAAAGCATTTTTTTGTATTTGTAGGATTAACTAAATTTAAAATATGTTTTATATTCAAAGATTTTTTCATAACCTTTCAGCTCCAAATTTCATTTTTAAATAATGCGGAAATATTTGCAGGTCCCGAACCTTCAGCAAATTAAAAATTTCTTTCTTTGTAAAAAAAAAAAAAAAGGTGAATTTGTTTTTTGGAACTTTATCACGAATAAATTTTTCAATTAATTTGGAGTTTTTGGATATATGGTCAATTTCAAAATAATAAAACTTTATATATATATATATATATATATAATCGTACTATTTTATCTAAAAATAAATCATGGCACAAAACGCATTGTTTTTCAATCAAACATTTAACAGAAAAAAACTTATGTTTTCTTTTCTGTCGTATCGCTTATGTTTTCCTAAGACTTTTCAATGTCTTTGTTTTCCAATGATTCAAAATTAAAATAGTGCATGTGCTTTAAAATATTAATTAAGTACTTTACATGCATACTAATTTGTTGAATATAAAAAAAGTACTTATTACGAAGGTAGTTCATGTAGACTATCTCAATATGAATATTGAGACAAATTATTTGAAAAATTCCTTTTGGAATTTGTTTTTCACTCTGTACAAAAACTTGTATTTAAAATAACAGATATAATCAATTCCTATGCAACTTACCTAAATATCTGCCTCCATATGTTAGATATCCGTTAAAAAAAAACTCACCTCAAAATTCCAACTTAACGATATACTGCTTACCAAGAAAAAATAAAACTATATTTCCTTAAACAAATACACACATACTACAATATTCCAGTCTAATTATTCAGACCAGAATTTAGAAAACTTAGAAACAGATTTTGGTAATTTTATATGAAGGCATTTTATTTAGACATCACTGATATGGACCAGTGCACGGGAAATAGGATGTTCCGCAGTAAAGAGAAAATATTTTTTAGTGATATATGCTGCATAGCTTATACGTAAATTGTCAGATGTTAAGTGAAACAATTTCTCGTTATTTTGTTTTTTTCTTGATTTTTGAGTGGCAACAAGGCTGCTAAAAATTACTGCCATCAACTGAATTCCGTGCAGTTATAAATGTTC
The DNA here is from genome assembly GCA_038373865.1 of Uloborus plumipes. Classification (NCBI taxonomy): domain Eukaryota; kingdom Metazoa; phylum Arthropoda; class Arachnida; order Araneae; family Uloboridae; genus Uloborus; species Uloborus plumipes. The sequence continues at coordinate 58,615 of JAXGGA010003533.1, read as the reverse complement.
ATTTCTTAGCTATCTTAAGTCGAGTTTTTTTTTTTTTTTATTTTCTTGTTGGTACAGATATTTTGATGCCCTGCTTTTTAAAAACGCAAGTATCTTTTTTGTTCCATTCATTTTTTTTTAACTTTTACTGCCGTACATATTATTTAATTGCGGTTGAAGTTATTGTAAATTTATCTCTCGCATGTGACATAATAGAAAACGGTTTTAAAAAGGAAACTAAAGTAAAATTTAGAACTCGAAAAACGACGATGTCTTCTACCTCAGTACACTATGCATAAACACTTCGGAATATATTCTTCAATTATTTTATTAGAGTAATTAGTCATAAGAAAATTAATATTGACCGCAAGTGACTTTAAGTTGAGGACAATCCAAACAAAAATATTTCTAAATGAAAACATACTAGTGTTATTACTCGTTTCATTTGTAATATTTTGTATCGTAACTACATGAGCTTTAAGTTATGAAAATAGTAAAAACAGTTTTTAATTTATTGTTAAAGAGGCGTAAATGATATAATTATAAGTAATATCTTTTTTTTTAAATTTACTTTTAATGAGATTTTGTTTAAGAACGTTCTATTTTTATATTTGCTTTTATTTTGATATATTTATATATAGATATCATCAATAAGTGCTGCAGCGAAAAAAATTGAAAAGGGTTGAAAAAATTCTCGAAATTAAAAAAAAAGTATAAGAACATGTCTATTAAAGAAAAAAATGGCAAACTAGAGAAAGAGAAATAATAGAGTATTTCGAATGAAGAAAGTTTATGACGCGACGGACCGTTCTCCGAGTTCGAAGAGCACTATATGGGTAAAATTGCTATGTATGTTTAGATAAAATGAATGACGAAAAAAACCCCCAGAAGTAATTTACTTCCTTATATGTAAGAGGGATGTTTGTGACGGTGTAAGGGGTAGCGCAAACAGACTTGAGTCAGATGATAATCATTAAGAACGAAAAGCATACTGTTTAACCTGTCAAAATGCTTGCCAACATAGCAAGCAAATTTGCACCAAGCTCAAAATTAGGAAAAGAGGAGAATGAAGGAAGATTTTGTCGCGTAAATTTCCGAGAAAAAGGCAACAATCATCAAAGAAATATCAAATCTTCCATGTCTTCCATGCAAGAATGCCATGAAAAAGAAGGCTGGTTTTGGTAGAAATTGTCATATTTAACTAAAAAAGATAAATATAACTAATATAAATTTCTACTGTTTTCTTATATTTTTTTCATATCAATAGGTAACTGGTTTCGTTTTTTATAAAGTTTAAAAATCCCATGGTGTGCCATACGTGACATGAATGTCAAGCACGTTACACATGATAAATTTTTACAGAATTACAAGTTCAATAATTGCTTTTTTTTTTAACCTAACACTTCAAAACAGAAATGAGAAAAAGATGTTTAAAACTGTGCAGCTGCATGAATAGAATATATTCGAAGTTTTTTTATCTTCTTTGCTCAAAGAAAAGAAACCAAAAACGCGTAACCAGCACGTGATACCAATACTTCATTAAAAAATTACATATGAAACTCTCATTAAAAAAAATCATATACAAATAACATGAAGGAGAGTACTTTCAACATGTCAGCAAATATTTAACTTTTAGCTCCAAATTGTTTTCCTCTCTGCATGCAAATGTTATTATACTTTTTCCACTCGTGACTCTCCGAAAATAGCTAGACACATATATGCAAGTTTTTAGTTTATGATCATTTTCTATAGTAGTTTTAAGGGTAAAAAAAATGAGGAAAAGGATTAAAAAAAAGTACGTTTATGTCAAAATCCCTACTCGATGTCAAACACCATTCGATCTTTAGCTATTTAAAAAAGGCAAACTGTTGTAAAATGTGGGTGCATTATTTCATAATCAAAAATGAATAATTACAAACCCGTCAGCGTGCAGTTTCGTTAACTATAGGTGCCACAACTAAGCGAAATATATTTAAAAATTGGTCAAAAATATAATTTTACTTTTGTTTATTTGATGTAGCAACGTTGACCTGTCTACCCGGTTAACTTAATTAAAAAAAAAATCCCTTTTAAGCAAGAAAATAGTTCGCACTTTGCTTATATATGGAACAAAACAGTAACTTTGTAACTGTACTGCAAAATTCCAAGCATACCATTTCAATAAAAAAAAGCTATTATAAAATCCACTGTACTATAACTATGAATAATAATTCTTAAAATTAACGAACTCTTAAACTTAAGAAGTATTATTATTGATTTTTTTTTTTTTTTGTTTTTGAAAAATAATTTATTTTAACTTATTTACTGATTTACTTTGATTTAATGTTTTCAAAATGTTTTATTGAGTTTTTTCCCTGTTTATGGGCTGTCATGAGTCTACGGCCCCAGTTGACTTTATTACTTGTTATATTTTCAAGTAAAATAGAACTGATTATGAACTATTTCTAGACTATATGAATGGTTTCTTAATTCAATGTAAATCTTTATCAAGGGCACGTCAGTACCACATAAACAATAAACTAGATCACACATATTCACTCACACATTGACAAGTATCTGAATATTGCTTAGAATTTAAAGACTACTGTGGCCAATATTTCTTTGTAAACCGTTTACCGCTTTCAATTTCCTTTCACCACATTAATCCCACTAGACTAGTCCAAAAATTAAGTAATCCAATTTAGTTAATTCCAACTTGGTGAAAAATACCAAAATTAATGCAAATTTCATAAACGAGAGCGTAAAACAAGTATTTTGCTACATTTAACGCAGTTAACTATAACGTAACACTTGCTCATTCTTATCTCTGTAGCTAAATTATTGCTTCAGCTATTATACAGTTTTTTCTCCTTAAACTAATTATTTTATGCAATAAAATTTTTGATTAATCCTTGTGAAAGTAATTTAAAAGTTAACGTTTGAAAAATGTAACTTCTTTAAGTACTCTTTGCTATGTATAATCTTGTGTTATTATTAATTAAAGCTTTTCCAGCTTGTTTATTACGCTATTACCGCCAGAAGAGCGAATTTGAATATTTCAATTACAAAACTTTCTCTTGTGAAAGAGGCAAGCATAACAATTTTCTTAATATAAAAAATATTTAAAAAAAAACATATTTTAATGTTTTAACTTTTTCGCCAAAAGTGTAGGATATACTTTAAGAGGTTTAATATCTGGTTCTTAGTTCTTAATTAAATTTCACAAATAGCTTTATTACAGTGTATTTTTAGTCAGGAAGAATAATTACATTTCTTTAAAGTAATCAAAGATATATGATTAACTTTCTATCTTTTTAAGACACTAAAACGAAAAAAAAAAACGATATAGTTTGTTTTTCTTGTACTTTTATTACAGCACTCTAGAGTAATTACTTTCAGGAATATTCGTCAAGTCTTGTTTACAGAAGACATATTGTTTTAAAGAATGATACTAATAATTTGTGAATATGCTGGGAAGTTTTTAAGGAAGAAAAAATCTAATCTCTCTAAGAAAGAAGAAATTAATATTAAAAAAAAAAAACAGCACCCTCAGTAGCCACATTTCAACCAAATTAAACAATAATCCTTTTCAATATGTTTGAGATAATACTTATTTTGGTGTGATTAAAATCATTTTTCAACATGCTTTAGAAAGATTGCAATGAAAAGTGTAGTCTGGAGTAACGTTTTTAATTTTTACTTTCGAGTAGCTTTCTAATTCTTGTAGCGAAAAAAAAAATATTAGTGCTTATTTTTTAACTTTTTCTCTTTTACTGTCCATGCATTTTTCTTTAGTCTTAAAGAAGTCCTTTCCTTTCTCATACGTTAACTGCTGACCACAGGAGCTCACGTCGGAGTTTGATTTATCCTTCTCTTTGTCAAAATGTACATCATTACGCAATGGGAGATTGCTTAGTTTCTAGAATACATCTATTACACTCGGTGCAATACATGAGTGACATACGTCTTTATAAAAGTAACTTAAAGAAGGTTAATTATATATTTTTAAACATATTATTTAGGAAAAAAAATAGGATATAAGTTTAAAAACTCCCATTAAAAATAAATAGTAATTGATACTGGCCATTTTTTCGCTTAAAATTAGTATGAAGAGACATACAAGTAGGGATGCACCGATTAATCGGCAGTACCGATTAATCGGCCATAATCGGCCACTTTGCCGATGGTTAATAATCGGCAAAATCGGACCGATTAATCGGCTGAAAAAATATTTTTCAAACATTATTCTTTAAAGTATACTTTCACTAGGAAACTATGATGAATAATTTTATTAACAGTAATAATAATCCTCACAGTTAATATAAAGTTTTTTTTTTTAAATTAATTCTACTGTATTTTGAATAAATATACATAGACAATAATGCAACATTTTTCATGTAGGGATAGTTTTCTCCTTAGCACAGTGCTTTCAGATAACCTCTAATTTTCAAAGAATAAAAGTATTGAATTAAATTGCTACTAATTACTAAAATATATGAAGTAAAAGTACTCCTAAATTGGAGTGTTCACCACACACTCCCCCCCCCTCCTTTTTTTGTAAATTTTTATTTCCAATTAACATAACTAACAATGTGTTAATAATATTATTGATACTAATATGAAAATTGGTTCTAAGAAATTTGATAAAATATTGAAATTATTTTGTGAAAACTAGGAAAATGGAAAAAAAAATCTTCTCCCAGAAATAAATTACTTACTATTTCTAAACTTGGAACTATATGAGAGACAAAAAACAGTGATGGTAAAATTGGTGGTAGAAAAACAATTATTCTTATCATTAATCGGCTCAGCCGATTAATCGGCCGATTATCAACAGCCGATTAATCGGTAATCGGTAATCGGCCAATTTGCTTATCGGTGCATCCCTACATACAAGTAAAAGTTTTGTAGGTATTTTTTCTAAATTATTATTGGAAACAGTCGAGATTAATGCAAACACACACACACAAGCAGCAGTTAACAAGTTTCATAAGTGCTGCTAGTTTTTAGTAAAATTATAAAAAAAAATGTGCTGTAGTTCATTGTTTTATGCTTGTAGTTTTACTCTTTAAATTACTCTGTTATTTAAACTCTCGAAATATTTCAAACTGTGGAACCTATCTTTAGTAAAACTTAATCGTCACCAGCAATTCGGCAAGTTAATAATTTTGTAACATACGATTTGTATTTTTGCACTAAGCATACATTTATCTAGTGAATTATCTTATTATATTGACCAATATTCAGACGTAGAAAGTAAGCGTTAAAGTATCACACCTTATTATCATTATAAATTTTATAATGAGTTCAACAAAATTGGCCGTAATAATCATGAGTATCCGAGTTTTCTAATATAACCTTAAGCACCAAATTAATTTTGTTTTATGGATATCTAAAAGTATGCATAATTGCTAAAGATCACTTTTATTAGCATTAATTTGTATTTATATTTGAATCTTGCTAAGTAGAATCGTAATTAATTACTCCAGTAGTTGCTTAAAATCGTCTGAAAGCATTCAACCTCGCTCATATCTATTTATTATGGCTTGACTCCTTTAAGCTTTTAAAGGAAAAGGGGCAATGCCTAAAATGTTGATAATCCTTGGATATGAACTTTGTGATATAAGCACACCGTTTAGAGTCTAAACTTACCATCTTCCGAAGTTGGTAATTAATATTATTTGTTTATCTACCATCGTAAGATGAGGTCAACAAATTAAACTCACTTTGTTTTTCCTTTAATTTAACCTTAATTTAATAAAGATATGAATATGTAGGGTCAGTAGGGGTAATTATGAACAAATTTTTACACTTTCGCCCGCTAATTGCTATCTGGAGCACCATGTCCTATTTACCTATCTGGACACCCATCAGAAACAACTAGTAACTCCTCTGTTACACTGCGCGACCGTTTTTGAAATTTTTTGGCTGATCGAAATTTTTTTAAAATCATTTTTCTTAATTACCCCAATTGTTCACAATTACCCCATAGTACATAGGGTAAATATGAACATGCTTTTCCCCAAGCTTACCCTGACTTATCAGTGAATTCCTTGACATCATCATAAAAATGATATTCCACGAAGGGATATCTGGCTTTCTTTCTGAATTTTCGTAGGAATTCTGCTTTTTTTTTTTTTTTTTAGAGAAATGCTCGAATTTCTCTTCATGAAACTAATGTGCCAGTCTTCACCTGGCTTTCCATCTTTAAATCGGACGTGCAATCCATTAGCCAAAGCAAAGTCTTGAATAAGGCTTTTCAACTCTTCCTTGTCGCAAGGAAACTCCTTAGGAGTCCTAGCAATTCGACATTTGCTACAGTTAACTCCACATCAGTTGGGATGTCTGTTGGGCGACCTGTTCCCATCCGATCAATTTTGACTTCGCCCTTTAAATTGTCTTGTGCAAAGCACTCTAAGGGATGGCGTAGGTGTCCACTGCCTCTCTGTATTTCATGTTCACAATTTATAATATCATTCACAGCTCTTAATAAGTTTTCATTGGTATAATGAGGTGGTGGTGTCTTCTTCACATAAGTGCGAGGCATTTGGACGTTAAAGCCTACTAACAACTTCATACAAATCATTGCAAAAGTCAATGGCTCAGTTAAAATATCAAAATAACTATTTGGATCAAAAAATTTGACCTGAAGGGAAAAAAACTACTCTGAAAAAAATTTTCATAATCACCCCTACCTAGAAAAATACGGGGTAAGTATGAACACCTTCCTGCAGGGTGCTGAAAATAAAATACAGCGAAACTCCAGGTGATTCCTGTTAAAGGCTTAATAAGTGAAGGCAATAAAATAAAAACACTAACTTAGCACAACTTTATCAGTCTGAACAGGATGGAACTTGAAGACTGTTTGACAACTTTTGTGAGAAGGGTTAAAATAACTAAGGACATAGCGGGTACAGTGTTGCCGTATCAATGAAAAAACATCCGGAACCTAATAATATAGATGTGACCTGCTAGTTGCTACTACTATTTGGTTCCTTCATCGGCTGACAGAAGTGCTAATGTCGTTTGTTCTGAATTACCCCATTTTCACAATTACCCCGCTTGACCCTACCATTATTGTTCTTTTTCTTTTGCTGAACACAAGACTGGTATATGTTTTCAATCTCAAAGAAAAGGGGGGGGGGAGGTGAATATTTAAGTTTAGACAAAGTTTCAAATCATCTTCAAGCTTTTGTGATATGCATAATATTTCAATGTTTGTAATTACATTTTAAAGACTCATAAGTAATGCAAATTATGATGCATGTTCTCATGACATTTGATTCAAGCACAAAAATATTAAAAGACTTCTAAATCATTTTCATGATGTAAAACGATTTTTTGCGACACTGCATTGAAATAAGTTACTTAAATGCGGGCAAATAATCATTTATATTTTTGATTACTAACCTAAATATTTATATCCCTCTTACATATGCAAAAACTATTATTTACTATTATTTCGGCGAAAACGTAATTCATATTTCAATAAAAACATACGGCATTACAAAAAATAAGCAATGCCAAACATTTTCATTGTTTGCATTTAGTTAACACTATGTAACATGTTTCTATAATTAGTCACTTAAATAAATAAGCGTCCATTCACTGCAAAAAAAATTATTTTTACAGTATAATACTGAAAGCAGAGATTTCAGTTTAAAACTGTAAAAACACAGTATTAAACAGTAAAACTAATTGTTTTACCGTTTGTTACCATAAAATTACCTGTATTATATTGTAAAAACATCAGTATAATACTGGCAGCCGAGGTTCTAGTTCAAAACTGTAAAACTAACTGCATTATACTGTAAAAACATTTATTTTTTACAGTGTATTTGTACATCAGTTGTATAATACGTTTATATTAGTACTGCAATTGCTTTACTTTTCCTAAAATTTATTCCTTTTAGTTGTTTATATTCCTCTCCCCTTGCTTTAGCGTGCTTCTTTTTTAATACCGCGTGCTTCTTTTTTAATACCGAAATACTATATCATTTTATCAGAGGTAAGACATTTCATATCATTAAAGAAATTAGAACATTTAACGAAATATTATAACTATTTCATTATGGGAAATGTATTTTATTTAATTAAAAAAAAATCCTTTTTTTCCTTCCTTTTTGCATAATGTTCTTCATACTTTTGTTCATTTTAGTAAAAGTAAAAGTAATAAATTTTCGCAAACATTATAGTAACACTTTCGAATTATAACTTCGGGGGAATCCAAGCAACATAATCCTTTGCTTTAAACGTAGAAACGATTTCATAACACTCATTGAAGTTTAATTCCTTCTATCCTGTGAAATGTTTCGGTTCGTTTAAAACATCCTTTCCTGCAGGCAAAGTTATTTTTCAATGTGTTTCAAAAGTAATTTTTCCCCATTCGTTGCTTATATTCATATTAAATTTACGTTTCTTTAATTAATAGTATTTTACGCAATTTCCTTGGAAAAGTACAAGTTGGTGTATCGTTTTCCTCTGAAGCTACAAATAAAGTATGTAATTTGTCAATTCTTATTCATTGTTCTTTACTTAAAATTTTATTGTAGTATTTAATTTTTTAAAATCTTATTTCAAACATTTTATTTAAACTGAGCATTTATTACAAAAATGTCAATCCTCTTTACATTTGATTAAAATTGAGATGACAACATGATGGTTAGGTTTTTCTGCTTTTGAATTATTATATTGTGTGTGTGTGTTGTTCCTTATTGCTCTTTATTGACAGTTGAGCCAATATTTAGAAAAGTGCCAATTTGAAGTTGGAGTTTTTTGAAAAAAAAATTTTTTTGCAGAAAAAAACTAATATTGGATTTTAAGTCTAAATTGGGTCTAAATGCAAGAAAATAAAAGGGGGAGGTCAAGGAAGTTATTTACCCCCTCCTGAGATTACTCACTTTTAAGCCGTTACAGATCTGATGAATGTTACAGATCTGATGTTAATATGAGTTACATATTTGAGTTCATGCTTTCAGTCTTCGTTAACATCTCTAAATATGATATCATTTCCTTGCATTTTTAACATAGAGTTAAGATAATTATATTAAAATATATATATTAGGCTAAAAAATCAAATTTCATTTTAAAAAAGCATTTCTTGGAAATAAAAATGAGCGATAAGGTTTTTAGAAAAAATAAATTATGAGATTACCAAATCCAAGCTAATAATACATTTGTTTTGTTTTGAAACAACACACAACTTTAACTTTTTCAACACACAACTCTGCTGCTTGCTTTTCTTTAATTAGTTGCAGGAAATTTAATTTCTTGATCAGAAATTCAAATTTAGCATGCTAGTTATTATCTAGTTATTTAACGAAGTTATGAGAAATTGAAGCACCAAGAAAAAAAAAATAAATAAATAAAATAATAATAATAATTAACTTAATTTCTGCAGTGTCAATTTTTCTTATTTTGCTAACTTCTATTGTTAGGTCATACAAACCACAAATGAAGCAATTGTACTAAAACTCATTGCTTTTCATTTTTAAGAACAAAAATATTCAATATATATGGCTAAAACCTATGATTTTTGCTTTTTATAATTCTGAAACGTGTGAGTTAGTTCTGTAACATATTCGCTGTTTTTCAATGTTACCGCTCTGACTGTTACCGATCTGACAAACTGACAAAGTTTTTTTTTTTTATTTCCGAGTCGATTGCACTAAACCAAAATCAAACACGTGGTTTTTTCACTAGTAATAAAGGACTATACTTATATATAAAATAATTTTTTAGATAATAAAAACTGCGCATTTTAGAGCGTGTTACCGATCTGATGACTCAAATGACACACATTTTATAAATCACTTTAAAAAATCTTACCTACAATTTTAGATGCAGAAATGCAAATTTTTAACTACGATTCAATAAAACATCCCACCAGGTACTCAGTATCACGTGGTATAGGTGCAGGAAATGATTTTGGGAGTCTAAACATAGATCGGAAGTTATTGTTACCACTCTGACGGCGGAACTTGGGACACGCTTATTTCGCATCGGCTAGAAAACCAGAAATCGATTAAAACAAAAATGAAGTAAAATATTAACAAAGGGGTAAAAAAAGAATCGTTTTTTGTACAAGTGCGTTTTTTTGGGAAGTTAGAAAGTGCGCATGACCTGTTTGCATGTTAAGCTTTGCTACTTGGGACACGTTACCGATCTGATTTTTGATGTATAAAAACAATATTTTCTGAAGAAAAAAATATTTTTTTTCTGATGTTATTAGATGAAATGAAAGCAAAACTTATCTTCTTTCTGGGGAAAATTATTTTTTTAACTAGTTATTGAAATACTAGTGAAAATTCACTTGGGACTCAAATTGGCACTTTTCTAAATATTAGCTCAGTTACTCCAAACACACTCAAGCTGTAAAGCAAAAATTGCAACTCCAATCTTAGAATGTTTAATCCGACTTTGTTCTTACTTTAGGTGTATCAATAATCTAGCGTTAAGTCTGGAGTTTAAAACTAAAAGTAGGTACAAACAAATGCAACCACAGCTCGGTCATGACATCTTTAGACTGCAGTTTTGTCCTTATTAGGATATCATCAGTCAGGAATCACCAATAACCCGCACTGAACCTTCAGCTCGGTTATACTAACGGTTTCAACTTTCGTCCTTGACGTTCGCAAGGACGAAACTGCAGTCTCAGGATGTCATGAGCGAGCTGTGGGTGTGTTTTCTAATAGTTCTGACTTGTCTTGGATTATGGGTGGTAACTCATTGCATATCACCCAGCTTTTGCCATCGCTTTTCGAGTTGAGTTGTATCATTGTTTACGGACGCTCGCTGGTAAGGTAACTCAAATTTATCTACAAGTTTGAAGGTTATCTTAGCTACAATAAGAGGATATCTGCCTTCAGCTCGGTTATTGGCTGTTTCTGACTGCTGAGGACACAATTGCAGTCTCAGGCTGTCATTATCGAGCTGTGAGTGTGTTTTCTTATAGGTCTGACTTGTCCTGGATTATGGGAGGTTACTTACTGCATAAGAATGGATATTATAGCAGTGCCTCATTGGCCATATAACAAAGCTATGAAAAGGAGCATCAGGCTATGTTTGACGATTTTGCAATGGTAACTTAAATGCCAGGAATTAAAGGAACCATTTTGTTCCTTAAAAATCAAGCCAATCTAGGTGAACTTTAAAATGTGTTACCTCAGTTGAAGATTTATCCTGATATATTTCTACGGTACAAAACAGTTTAAATTTTATTTTAAGGATATTAAACATTTTCCGTTCCTATATAGTTTCTAAATGCGAACGTTTCATCATGTAGTCTAATTTCTGAGCTTGTTATAGTATATGTATCGCTAACGCAAAAACAAATCTAAAAATTGAATTTAAAAATTGAACAATAAAATAAAATAAAACACATAGATAGAATACTGAATTAATTTATGATTTAGGAAACAATGACACTTTTTTTTCGTATGACAGGGAAATGTGTATCTATCAACTTGTATGTATTTTTCTGTAACATATCGTGGGGTTACAAGTGAAACACACTAAGTTAAAATTATTAATTTTCAGATTTTTAGTTTATCTTACACAGAAAAATGAGCTGTTTCTACTGGTGAAACCCACTAAGTCATATCTTTATTGAATTCAGTTTTCAAACAAATTCGTAATCACATTAAGTACTCAAGCCAAGTAGTTCTTACAGGTGAAACACACTAAGGAACTTAGTTGCATTCTAATGTTGAAAATTATTTCATAGTAAAAGTAAAACACACTAAGTCTATGACTTAGTGTGTCCAATTCTCAGAATGTCAATTCCAAAGAAGTTAAAATAAAAAAATTTTGATCAGCGTTTTCTCAAAATCATGTTTTTTGACTTAGTATGTTTCACTTGTGACCCCACGACATGCTTAGGAAACGAATATCTTTAGTCAAAGCTTTAGGTTCAAGTTAGATAAAATGAAAGGTCTTTAAAAACAACAAGCTGAATTGTAGAACTTTTGTTTTTCTTGGCATTGCTTTAAAAAATATTTACACCATAAGCAATATTTACAAATTACCTTCATTCATTTTCCCACTATTTTAGTATAAAGCTTTTAGATTTGATGTTTAAGTCTGTTTTCAAAACTATGAAATTTACTTTTCTGAATTACATTTCTAACTCCAATTTTCAACTAATTTCAAGATACCAAAAGCTTCCTGTCTTCATATATTAAAAAAAGGGCCCAAATATAGCTCGCGTAAGGAAATAATTCGCAAAAAAAATGATTGTGGTCTGAAATTCTTTAGATATTATGTGGCTAAATATTCACACACTAAAACTTCAATACAATCATCATGTTGGGTGTATACATAAAAAACTTAACAACAGTATTTTTCAGTATCTAAAAATATACTTCTGATACCTACACCAGGTATTGCTAATATGCGCCTACATTAGGGTGGCCCTTATTTTTCAACTTTTTAAAAAGTTCGCCCCCCCCCCCCTATTTTGTTCCAATGGAAAAAAAAAATGATGTGTGCAAAATATTAGCTCAATCGGAAAAGTTTAAGGGGTGCCTCAACGAGCTTGAAATTGCCAAATTTTCACCGAAAAGATGGGTTTTTCAGCTTTTTTCAAATTAATTTTTTTTTAAGCAGATTTTTATTTTTTATGACCTTATTTCTTATTACAAGTGTTACTTTAATTTTCTGTGAACTTCCAAGCCTTTCCTGCATTTTCCTTTGACATCTTAAGATGTTACAAAGTTTTTTGGCAAAAAGGCGCTATTCGCGACTCACGACGTTTTCTTGCCCAGGTGCAAGTATTTCTACAACAAACTTCTCTGAAACGAAAAGTTTCTCTCAAACGAAAGTTTCTCTGTTATTTTTTAGTCGAGTTATTTTTGTAAGTACACATAAAAAAATTAAACGCATAATAAAATTTATTACAAATATGATTTAATTTGAGTTTTATCATCTTTATTAGCGTGCAGTGTTTTCCGAACAATAAAATGCCAAACTACGCTTTTGTTGAATGAATATGAGAAATTGCTTTGTATTTTCCGTTTTTAGTATGATTGGTAGAATATATTATTATTTATATTTTGTGCTTCGTTTACTTATTTTTCAACCATGTATAACATTATCTTCATTCAATAATTTTTATGTAAGAGTGGTTTTGCATTTGTTGTGTGACACTTCTTATAAATTTTTGTTTAATTTTCTGATCTATGAAATAAGTTGGCTGTCGCACTAGGTACTTGTTCCATTTTCAGGGTGGCTTTCAGCCTCGATATAAAAATAAAAGAATCAGATTTTTAGTTCCGAGTTTTATTGCGCGAAAAAGTGAAATATGCACACGTACATCAAAAATACATACGCTGTATATCTATTTGCAAGATAGTTTAATGAGTTATACAAAAAGAGTTTCAATGGAAACATCTTAGGCCATATCAAACTTTGCTCCCCTCTCCGTCCAGTTCCTGGAATCACTCCTATTTCCTCGTTCGAGTCCTACCGCCTCCACTCGAAGAAGACCCCACATCCGGTCAGAGGTCAAGAGTCAATAATCAAACATAAACGTTTTTCAGGCAAAGAAAGAGAAAGAAGAGATTCTTGTTGGAAATTATGTATGATATTTTCGACATTTCGCTTGCAGACTCTTTGGAAGATATCAAAAGGAAGTAGAAATTTCTTATTTTTCGGCTCCAAAAACAGCATGATACAAAGGACCTAATCTTAAACCGAACTTCTCTTCAACGCCTCTAAAAAAAGAGAGAGAGAGAAGAGAGACATACTGAACTACGAGAAGAATTAAACTTGAGCTAGTGTTTGGCAAGAATTAGGGTTACATTAGGATGGAAGATAGCTCTCAGTACTAGCTGGAGTTGAGGAGATTCATAGATTAGCAATTTTAGTAACTTTCCAAGGCCCCCAACTGTTGGGGTCCCGGAAATTCCAACGTCATCAGGAGAAGGGAAAGCCATGCTGTTTACCAAGCAGTTGAAAAGTGGGGATTAACCGATAAAATTAAAGCACTTAATTAAAGCAATTAAAGCACTGTGATACAACTATAAAGCAATCTAGGTCGAAGAAATGGTGCTTGTACCAATTTAGAAAAAATGCTTGATCGCAATCTGCTGTACCTCCCTTGTTGTCATCATATTTTTGAGTTAGTTTTAAGGGGATTCTTTGATTCTTTAATGAGTTCAACTTCTAGTCCAGATACGGAACTTTTAAAAATATTTAGAGAAACCTGGACAAAAGATTACCGAGAACTGTTAGAGCTATGTATGATCTTTCTTGGCGGGATTCCTAAAAATATGATATTATTTTGTAAGCAGAGAGCTGTAAGTCACGCTAGGTGGATGTCAAAATATTCTTATACACTAAATATTTACTTATTTCAGAATCAATTTCAGTTATCTGAGATTGAGAAGAGTTCTTTGAGAAGATAATGCGTTTTTATTGCTAGAGTATACATTCAAGCTTGGTTTCTCTTTACAGAAGCAGTTAAAGCCCCATATAATGGTTTTCAGTTCATACCGCAACTGATCAATTATTAAGATATTGTTCCAGAAATAAGTGAGGTTGCGCTTAAAAAAAATTCAAACCATCTCTGGTATTTAGCTCTGGAACCTATGGCTCTTTTTTTATTTGACGATAATGTTCCAATCACAGTTAAGAGAAATATGGCGCAAGTTGTGTTGGAAACATATAAAGATGAGAACAGGAAGAAGAAGAAAACCAACAAAAGATACATATTCCACACTAAAATAACTTTTTTTAAAAAACAACTTTTAACTTGTTAACAACGAATTTTTATCAATTGTAACACCAGTTACAAATATTTCTTCACCCGATATTTTTATCAGTTCCAATTTTCTCTACAAAGACCTTTCAACTTGAAAGGATGACCCTGATTACACAAGCGGAAAAGAAAAGCTGGAAAAATTAAACGATGTGAATGATGCTGCAGAAAGGGGTGTCAAATTAATTCAAGAATATAATGATATTTTCACGAAAGATGAAAGTAAAAAACTATTTGCTTTGCAAATCGGTGCTGAAGACCGTAAAAGATACCGTATACTGCTACTAAATCCTCACTTAGTAAGCAATAATGTTCAATATTTGCTTATTCTCACTATCTTTGGAGTCTACAGAAATGTTTTGTGATTAAAAAACATATTTTTTATCTCGAAAGTTTTGCATTATTATTAAAAACTGAAAAAATCACGAGATTTCTGGGATTAATTGAACTTTAACTCATTTGAGGCACCCCTAAAAACTGTCCAAATGAAACGAAATTTGGTACAGATTGTTTTTTTGTTCATTGGAACAAGATAGGGGGTGGGAGCAAGAAAATTTTAACTTTCGAAAAATGGCATATAGCTACATAGATGCAATTCTGCTACTGTGGAGGAAGTTGAAAGTAACATAGCCCAAATACGCCAATAGAGAATTGAAGAAGGCATTGCAAATTTCATAAATTCAAATTATGTTTTAAAAAACGCATAAGCATTATCTGAGGGGGACCTTTAAAATCCATTTATTTTCACTGTAGTTCATCTTATCCGACCAACAGTAAGCATTAAACGACAGGAAGGAGATATCAAATTTAATTCGTTCTGAGCTGTAGCTTATTTTAAGCGTGTTCGAATTAACGAGGATAGACTTTCATTCAAATGTTTTTTTAAAATATTGGAAAACAAAGTTGAAACTAGCTAAACTTATGATGATTTTACCCCACATGACCTTATTGTTAAAAAAAAAAAATAAAAGATATCTTATACCCTTGTTAGGTTCCTAAATTTGAACACCTAATTATTATTTTAATGCTAATCGGAAGAAGGGCACAGCTTGTGGAGGGAGGCGCTTACTCAACAATCGACTTTTTCCTCTATTCTATGCTTTCACTTTTCAAAAGATATGCTTCAAGCAACATTTCAACTGAAGCAGACTTCTCTCAATACTAGGATCTCATTTCTATAAGCAGACATGTATATCTCCATCCCATTGTTTTTCAAAGCAGCATGAGCAATGCAGGAATTTGAAGTAGGGATCTTCAAATACCAAAATCCATGAATAACTGCTAGGCTGCAATTCGGATTGAAAGGTTGTTGAACTCAAAATTTAGGTTTATGAGGATCGTAAGAAATTAGACAAAATATGGGAACACATTAATTTATACACGCATATTTACTAACCGATAAGTTGACATATTTACATAGGAGTAAGATACTGACATAAGATAGATTTATAATTTCCAACAGGAGGTTATATTTGAGGCTAATAAACTTAGACCTACCTATGGTAACTACTCAGTGGTGATTAAAGGCATTTCAAAATCACTTGTGGAGGTAAAAACCGAAAAATGTAAACGCTACGCACAGTTAATTGTCCATAAAGAATTTGTGCAATTTAAGTTTATCTGATAAAGTAAATTATATGACTGCAAAATTAAATTATAATTTCAATGAATATAAAGCGTAAAAATTATGGCTAAAGTTTTATTGGGGGGGGGGGGTATAACATAGGTTTTGATTCTCCTGAAGTCACATGTTTTCTAGTGCTCTCGATATCAGACCAAGTACGTTAGAGAGCTTGGGATTGTGGTGAGGAATTTATGGTGGAATTGTCTCTAAGATTCAGCATGGAGTTTGTTAGCTTTAAGTACAATCTTTTCGTTAGTGCAATCCAAATCACCATTAAATTTCCATGAGCGTCTTTCTTTTGAGAAAAACGATGTACCATTATAATTTCAATATTTGAATATAGATAAGTATCTAAGTTAATGAGTTTATATTGGACACATGATTAACTCAGAAGGTATGAAAAACAATCGTTTTCGTTAAAATCTTAACTCAATTAATTAAATTATTCTTTCGTTTATTCATTCAGTTCAGAAAGTTTCTTTTTTGTCTTATATACAGGGTGTCCACTCCAATCGTGGACCAATAGCTAATTTCTAAACCGTTAGAGATAAGCATATAGTTTATTTAGGAAAAAATCTCAAAATTATGAAAGGAATTTTGGGTCTATTCAATGTTTTTCAAAAAATCAAATTTTGAAGGAGTTACGAAATTTAAATTTTTATACAGCCCCCCAGTCCTATCAATCATATTTAGTAAAACATTCTTGACACTGTAACGTTTAACACTAAAAAAAAATCACTCTTCTACGACAAAAATTGACCGAGTTATGACGTTTTGAAAAATCAAGATTTTACATTGTTTCATGACGTCATCGAGAGATTGCTTAAGGAACCGGATGCGAAATCCTTCAAAATCTTGATTTTTCAAAACGTCATAACTCGGTCAACTTTTGTGGTAGAAGAGTGATTTTTTTTTTAGTTTTAAACGTTACAGTGTCAAGAATGTTTTACTAAATATGATTGATAGGACTGGGGGGCTGTATAAAAATTTAAATTTCGTAACTCTTTCAAAATTTGATTTTTTGAAAAACATTGAATAGACCCAAAATTCCTTTCGTAATTTGGAGATTTTTTCCTAAATGAACTATATGCGTATCTCTAACGGTTTAGAAATTAGCTATTGGTCCACGATTGGAGTGGACACCCTGTATTTTCTTCCTTGTGTTTAAATGCTAGTTACTACAGATTTCAGAATTTGACTTTATGTTTAAAACGTACAGAGAGCTCGTAGTTATTATTCATTTAAGTATGAAGTATTATAAGACAAAGATCGAACAAAAAAGTTGCAGACTGATAGAAAGAGAGTGAAATGGGGAATCTTATTTGATCAATTTCTGCAGAAAAGTAAAATAGGGAATTATTTTATGTTGCACCTTGTATTGATAGATTGTACCAAGTGGAAAGTTATAAAAATAGTTTAGTTTTAATTAAAACACCATTTTTAAACAACTATTATGTTTTTTTTTTTCAAGTTTAACGATTTTGTTTAGACATTCAGTATATCTTGATTCGTTTTTAATTATGAAGTGCACATATCTTTTTTTACATTATAAAAAAATCTCATACATACTTCTTATTTCACTAAAATTCAGAAACAAAGCTACTCGGAAATTACTTGATAATACATTACAAATGAACAAATACATTTTCCATCTATCAACTCGTATGCTCTGAGTCATACATACAGAAGCAGCGAGTTTGAATTGTATTTTATTTTTTATCAATTTCTCGCGTAAACATGTACCTTTGCCGAAAATAGCCTTCGCTTTTCTGACATTTTCTGAGCAATAACTCAGAATTTGGAGGTGTGAAATTGCTCCTGAAGTATGATTTTCCGCCTCGAGTTTTATCAGCATCTGGCATTCTTCTGATAAAAATCACATTCCTGACATTTCAGAATAATCAACGTCAAGCATATGAAACTGAAATAAAACAAAATAAATAGAATGGGGGCTCCATTTTCATTTGATTTTAAAAAGTCTGTCAAAAATGTTTGAAACTTTTGGCGCTTGGAACTGGAGAAGCTAGGAACTCATAAGTCTAAGTGTTGGAGAGAGAGAGAGAGTTAGAAAGTCCTGTCAGTTAAAGGGAGGACTCGGATTTGATAAATTTAAGGCGATTAAAAGGTTGACTTTTTGTCTTCTGGAAAGTAAAGTGGAAGTTCATCCTCACAGTTTTGTGAATTAATAACCAAAATTAAAAAGAACGCTTCCTTAATTCGAGTTTAGAAATAATGAATTTAGGGCTACTGCTTAACACGCATTTTTGTTTGCAATTTTTTAATTTGGAGTCTGAAGCAGTTGCGTTTCCAACGTAGAATATAATGAAACTTAAATTCAAAATCAAATTTTAGATATTAACGTCATGTAAGCCTGCTAATTAAAAAAATAATAAATAAAATTAAGAATAAACACATTCGTTATTTTCATACTAAAAATTGAAATTTATTTCGAGACATTTGTCAAAATAGCAGTCTTTGAAATACTGAAAATATGATAATGTATTGCATTAACAAAACATCTTTATTTTTTTAAGTTTAATTACTGTCATGTAAAACTGAAACTGAAGCAAAATATTCTCATTATTATTAATTAATTAAGAAATATTCTTGATGTTCTTAGCGCTATAAAAGTTTCTTTTAAGTTAAATAACAGCTGTATTGTTAACTAATTATAGTAGTTCTTGGTGTTTATGTGTATAGGCTTTTCGGTGATAAAAGCTTGTGACTGAAAAAATACTGTAACTTTATTTTTTTTTTTAACTTAACCTCGAAAGTTGTATAGATGTACAATGTAGCTTTTTTTAGCAACGCATTCTAATAGAAAACATTAGACGCGAAAACAAATTCTGAACAAAAAGTTCTTTAATTCTATTATTTTTTCCGGAAGAATTACTTTGCTATTGCATTTATCATTAGGGATGATAAATAATTAATTAACACAGAAAGAGAGAAAATAAGTTATTGGAACAAAGCATAAATCTACATTACAAGACGAATGAATAGAATAGCGGCAGAATTAAGCACTTGTGTTAAATCTTAGGATGTTAAATAACAATCAAAGCGAACTAGAAAAATGGGTATATATTTCTGCTTGACTAAATCCATCCTGTTTTCTGCAACTTACTTTATATTTTATGTGTACTCACGATGAAAACCAATCAGCAGTAATCAGAAACTTTTTCATGTCATTTATTCGCCAATGTTTTTAATTTGCGTTCATGGTAATTTCTTAGTGATTAATGCTGTGACAGAGACGATAAACATTGCAGAGTCCCATCAACAGAAGCGAAACTAGTGAAGAAACAAGTGATCTTATTTTGTTTGAGTTTATTATTATTATGTTTTTTGATTTTCTAGTAATTTATTTCTTAAATATTTCATGTATTATTAATAAAGTTGGTAATAATTAGTGATGTTTCATTGTTTTACTAGCGTTATGTAAAACTAGGGATAAAAAGCTATTGATTAAACGGCACTGAATTTGGTTTAGAGTGCGAATCTTACAGTGAAGGCCGCGAAGTGTACTTGTTGGGTTGTACCAAATATCGCCCACAAAAGAGATCCAATTATAACCCAGTGGACGATACTTAAAACCGAGGAACAAAGGAATGGACAAAAATATCCAACTAATTGACAGCATTCCCATGGCCTAATAAAAATAATACCAACCATTATCAATCATTTCATTGCCCTTTATGGAATCAAATTCCAGGGCCGGATCATCAAAAGTTGTCACAAGCTCTATAAAAATACCCCCCAAGGAGTAAAAAATAAAAATAAACGGCAACTTAATTTCGATAAGCATAAGCTAACCAAACTAAAAACAAATGAAACCTGAGAAAGAAAATGCCTTTTTTAACTCATTTCACTCAGCTGATAACGATGAGCCACTCTACGCATGAACGGAAGAGAGTGTCACTGCCAATGAAGATGGTGCCACATAATATGGCATTTGTCAAAGATTTCATTCGCGTGACAAGCATTGTGAAACTTAGTTCAGACATAAGATGTGATTTCATTGGTTTTATGAAAAAATAACAAACGAGAAAAAGAGAGAAAATATTTGCATTTTCTAAAACCGTAGCTTGTTAGCCCTCCAAAAGAAAAACTTGAAAGATCAAAATTCTAAGAAAACCTGTGGTACAATGTGGAAAACAAAAAAGGTTTCAAATGTATATTTTCAACGTACATATCCGTTTCCATGTCATAAAGCTTTTTTTTTTTTTTTAAGAAGAACTTACTTTTCATGCTTAAAAACATTTCATAGGTTTATTTATTTTTTAAAAAACTAGAATTATAGTAAAAAGTTCCAATTATGTCAAAACTTTTTAAGAGTGTATTTTAAATTAATTGTTATGAGTTGAAGTTCCTCGCACCTAATCAGCAACATTTCTTGCTCTTAAAGGTTTAATTTTAACATTTAAAAAGTGTTTTGTCACCACACATTTTTGCTATTAACGAAACATAAGATACGTAAGCTAAATGTGGCCAGTGTTCCTAAAGTTGACCACCCCATACAATTATAATCAATTTTATCTTTTCTCATAAAATGGCGATACTGCATTGTAAAATATATATCTGCCGTCAAATAGTTAAACTTAAAGAGATTTAGTTGATCGATCGACATTTTACGCTGTAATTTTACTTATTAGGAGGATTAGCTTTAATTTCCTTTCCTTTTAAGAATGCCTTTTAATTTACATGTGTTTATATTCTGAAAACATTGTGCTAAGATTAACGTTCCGAAATATTATTTTTATTAATTAGCTACATTAACCTTAAATCACTTTAATTGTATATAATTTAACAGATTATCAATTTTACATGGTAAAAATGGTGTGGTCATATGCATGTTACCAAAGGGGCAACCTGAAGAATAAAATATGGTATTTTCGGTACTCTAAGGTATGATATTATTTTTCACAGTACACATTGTTCTACTTTTATTTTAAAAAAAAATCCGCATCCAGTAAAGCCATAGCCTAGCAGGATCTAAAGAATGTTAAAAAAAATATGGTATAATAACTTTGAAATTATTTTTTTCTTCTAAAAGCAAAAATAGTTTATCGCTATTTTTTTCGCATTTTAAAAGTAATTTCAATGCACAGCCCAGCTTTGGAACAATATGCTCGAAAGGTGGCAGACAAGCTAAATATTTTGTAACTATATTATAAATGCATTTACGTTTTACCTAGCCGAAAATTGCCCTTGATATGCGTGAAATACTCAGCTTAAAAATATTCGGCTAAGAACACCTAAGCGGAATGTTAAGAAAATCAGCTAAGAGTGACTACGGCCATTTCTGGCTTACTAGTCTTAGCTCTGAATCACACAAACCCACAGTCGGGAAATGTACCTCCACTCTTCGTGTAAGATTGTTAACTGCTATACGGTGGCTACTTGCTTAAAACTGTTTTTATATTCATTGTTTATAGTTCATGGTTAAAAACTTTATATCAGCTTTTAACTTGCGCAAGCACACTTACAAAACTATATTTCAATCTGAAAATAAGCATGCTGCGAACTAAAGCATAACGATAAATCTATTATAGTAATGAACCAAATAAAATTTACTATTTACTACTTTTATACAGTTCTTACATAAACAATCGTCATATATTTCGTAAAAAAATACGTGAATTTAGTAATGGGATGGTTGTGTATACAACAATCTTTTCTTTTTTTCAGTGAATAACCATTATTTTTCATGTCCCCGCTGCTGGATAGAAAGTGGTTCATCGGCGATGTTGAATTTCTGAAAAGATCATACTTTGCAGGTTTATACTTGCTGTAAGGATCCTAAATTCGTGTCATTAAAATTATTTATTTCTGTTTTTTTTTTTTCAAACTACGTTTTTACCACCCATAACCTTTTCTGAAAATAGTAAAAATTAAAATGGGCAAATGAACATTCTTTGTTAATCTACTTACCCTACAATAAATCACATTTCTCAAGTGCAGGAGTAGCGAATGTAACGCATAAACTTAGAAGCATCTTCTTAAAGAAAAAGAAATCACGGAGTAAAATCTTCGGGAATCCAATCACCTAAGGATATCACGCTTACCTTATTTTAAGTACCATGTAGATGGAGAGAGTGGAGTTAAGCCACGTCAGCGATTTTTTTCGTTATTTGAAAGAAAATCGCCTTACTGCAGTCACGGACACCTCAAGAACTGCCAGCTCTTGATTAAGTAATAAATGATTAGGGAAGCGAACTATTTTAACTCTGTTTTTAGGTACACGTTCTAGCTTATATGCGAAACGTTTTTGTTATTTTATTAGATATTTCAAATAATTTACTGCTTGTTGACTTCAGTCGTTTCTCCTTTATGTCTGTTCATGTACGAAATATTTCTTTCTGGATAAATATTTTTAATTTGCGGACACATATAATGTATATTTTAAGCGGGCCCGTCATTTAGGGGGGGCAGGGGGGTCAATTGCCCCCCCCACCCGGCTTTGGGAAATCAATGTATTTACATATAAGTGGGCGTGGTTTTTGCTGTTTTCCGATGAAATTGCATAGTGTTTTCACCCTTTGCCCCCACCTCCCTGGAAAAACTTGAAATGACGTCCCTGATTTTCACACACAGTTGTCAGTGTTCCAATTATAGTTTCTTTAAAACCAATTTTATCTTTGAGCAATAATAAAGCTATGCAATTGCGAATTTGTGCAAACCTTTTAGGGTATTAATTGCTAAGGGTATTTATTAATTGTGTAGAGCATACTTGCATGCCCGCCATAAATCTTGGTTTTTATTTTAAATAATTATACATCACAGCGTGCTGGTGGCCATTTTCCAGAGGCAGTGCTATGAAGAGAAGTGAGTGGAATATCTTAAAGTATTTTTTAGCGATTTCAGCCGATAATTAGTTTTAAAGCCGTATTAACAAGTTGTAGGAACTCTAGAGGTGGGATAACTAATCTTTATAAAATGTTATATGATGCATTTAATTAAAGGATCCGGTAATGATCCGTCAAACTAATATGCCTTCAATTAAATATTATTTTCTTGGGGGTAAATTGATTAAAGATTGAAGAGGATTTAGAGTATTTCAGCAGTAAATATATATAGTAGTGAACGTTAAGGTATGTGATGCCGTCCGAAGACTTTTTTTTCCTGAATATAATTTAAACAAAATTAGTCTTCTAAGCTATACAGTTACTACTCTGCAATCTTCGAAAACATATATTTTGACACAAGTTAAATACAGAAAGAATCTAAAAGTGAAATTCCATTTGATAAGTCCTGAGCCATTTACCAAACAATTAATAAAACTGTGTTGTAATATTAATGAAGCTCTGCGAGTAATAAAAATGTAATGGGTATGAAAATATTTAAAAATGATATTTTAATCTTTGTTGCTTTAACTTAAAGTTAATTTAAATAAATTTTAATTTCTTTAGTCTTATAATAATTTGTATTACAGTCGAGTTTGCTAATTTGAATATCGGTTAAAATAATACTACGCTTAATATAATACAATGTCAATGTACTAAACCGTTACAATGTAATATTTTGATCCCGGATAATGGAATATCACTTTTATTTTAATATTTTTTCTTGGAAAAATGGCTATTCCATTAAGCAAGCTCGACTGTAATTAATTCATATTCAATAAAATGGGTATTAATAATATGTTTTATGATGTTATTTAAAGGGGGGTAAATAACCTAATGAAAAGGGATGAATTGTTTGGATGTCTGGGTAATACGCTATAAAGTTGCAGTTTTTCTTTTTCTTTCTTTTTTTTTTTTGCTTATTGAATTATCGATTTCATATTTTTTTATATTTGATATACTTTGCACAGCTTCTGGACCTTCGATGAGAATGATAGGAGGTGCTATCTTTTATTATCCTTAAAACATTTTTTTTAATGTTTCTTCTTAAGTGGGGCGTGATAACCGTACTTACCCTGTCCCGTACTAAAGTAATAATTAGTTTATTACTTAACATTTGTTTAATTTCTTTTTCATTCATTTATCCATTTGTTTAAAAATATTATTAATACATTTAAAAAATATTTAGTTGGGAAAATATCTTGTTTTTTACTTTGCCTCGTGACAAAAACAAAGTGAACATTTTAAACATTTTTAATGAAGTACAAATTTACGACCCAAAGTGAAAAATAATATTTCATTGCAAAGTTTATTGCAACTACAATTTTTGTATGTACTATAATTTCAAAACAAATTTCTAATTTGACGATTTAAAAAAATGTAAGAAAATCTTATTTGTTTCACTTTGCTGCATGTACGTTATCAGTAATATCAATAATTCATTATCAAACAAAGCCTTATAACAACTTGGCTAAAAAGTTTGCTACTTGTGCAATCGAGTTGAGGCTCAATGTAAAATACAGAACCGTTTGAGAGTTACATTTATTTTTTTTTAATTTATTCTTTACATATAATTATTTACTTCTGGATATATGGCCATTGTACTCATAATTCATAAACTAATTCCGACTGTCACAAGCCTTTTTATGTCTCCTGACAATTTAATATGAATTACGAAATGTTACGCATACGTAGCAATTCCTTCCTTTGTTTGGGTGGCGCCGCACTGCATACTTCCTGCTGAGCTTTTCGTTTAGTCTGTGGAGTTAGCGACAAAAACAGCCGAAATATTTCACTTCCGGATACCAGTGTGAAATTTGGTACAGAGCTTAAGTACATATATAAGAACAAAAAACCGCCGGGAGACACTTGATCAGGGGTCATGAACTCCCGTGATGACGTCATCAAGATGGCCGCTTTTACAGGTAATACGTTCGTTTAATTGCTTAAAACTCCATCATAGATTAAAATATTGCAAAACTCAAATGTATCATCTGAAAGCTCTTTAAAAGAGCTTTTTAGAAATATTTAATTTTTCCTTCTGAGGTCAAGGGCCCACCTGTAATGACGTCATCAAAATGGCCGCTTTTACAGGTAAATACGTTTGTTTAACTCCCCCTAAAACTCCATCATAGATTTGAATATTGCAAAACTCAACTATATCATCTGAAAGCGTTTTAAAAGAGCTATCTAGAAAGATTTAATTTTTCTTTCTGAGGTCAAGGGCTCACCCGTGATGACGTCATCAAAATGGCCGCTTTTACAAGTAAATACGTTCGTTTAACTGCTTAAAACTCCATCATAGATTCAAATATTGCAAAACTCAAATATATCATCTGAAAGCTCTTTAAAAGAGCTATTTAGAAAGATTTAATTTTTCTTTCTGAGGTCAAAGTCCCACCTGTACTGACGTCATCAAAATGGCCGCTTTTACAGGTAAATACGTTTGTTTAACTCCCCCTAAAACTCCATCATAGATTCAAATATTGCAAAACTCAAATATATCATCTAAAAGCTCTTTAAAAGAGCTATCTAGAAAGATTTAATTTTTCTTTCTAAGGTCAAGGGCCCACCTGTGATGACGTCATGTGAGGCCATTTTGATGACGTCATTACAGGTGGGACCTTGACCTCAGAAAGAAAAATTAAATCTTTCTAAATAGCTCTTTTAAAGAGCTTTCAGATGATATATTTGAGTTTTGCAATAATTGAATCTATGATGGAGTTTTAGGGGGAGTTAAACGAACGTATTTACCTGTAAAAGCGGCCATTTTAATGACGTCATCACAGGTGGGTCCTTAAAATTAGAAAGAAAAATTAAATCTTTCTAGATAGCTCTTTTAAAGAGCTTTTAGACGATATATTTGAGTTTTGCAATATTTGAATCTATGATGGAGTTTTAGGGGGAGTTAAACAAACGTATTTACCTGTAAAAGCGGCCATTTTGATGACGTCATCACAGGTGGGCCCTTGACCTTAGAAAGAAAGATTAGATCTTTCTAAATAGCTCTTTTAAAGAGCTTTTAGATGATATACTTGAGTTTTGAAATATTTGAATCTATGATGGAGTTTTAGGGGGAGTTAAACGAACGTATTTACTTGTAAAAGCGGCCATTTTGATGACGTCATCACAGGTGGGCCCTTAAAATTAGAAAGAAAAATTAAATCTTTCTGGATAGCTCTTTTAAAGAGCTTTTAGATGATATAATTGAATTTTGCAATATTTGAATCTATGATGGAGTTTTAGGGAGAGTTAAACAAACGTATTTACCTGTAAAAGCGGCCATTTTGATAACGTCATCACAGGTGGGCCCTTGACCTTAGAAAGAAAAATCAAATCTTTCTAAATAGCTCTTTTAAGGAGCTTTCAGATGATATATTTGAGTTTTGTAATATCTTAATCTATGATGGAGTTTTAGGGGGAGTTAAACAAACGTATTTACCTGTAAAAGCGGCCATTTTGATGACGTCATTACAGGTGGGCCCTTGACCTCAGAAAGAAAAATTAATTTTTTCTAAATAGCTCTTTTAAAGGGCTTTCAGATGATACGTTTGAGTTTTGCAGTATTTGAATCTATGATGGAGTTTTAAGCAGTTAAATGAACGTATTTACTTGCAAAAGCGACCATTTTGATGACGTCATCACAGGTGAACCCTTGACCTCAGAAAGAAAAATTATATTTTTATAAATAGATCTTTTAAAGCGCTTTCAGATGATATAGTTGAGTTTTGAAATATTTAAATATATGATGGAGTTTTAGGGGGAGTTAAACAAACGTATTTACCTGTAAAAGCGGCCATTTTGATGACGTCATTACAGGTTGGCCCTTGACCTCAGAAAGAAAAATTAATTTTTTCTAAATAGCTCTTTTAAAGGGCTTTCAGATGATACGTTTGAGTTTTGCAATATTTGAATCTATGATGGAGTTTTAAGGGGAGTTAAACAAACGTAGTTACCTGTAAAAGCGGCCATTTTGATGACGTCATCACAGGTGGGACTTTGACCTTAGAAAGAAAAATTAAGTCTTTCTAAATAGCTCTTTTAAAGAGCTTTCAGATGATATATTTGAGTTTTGCAATATTTGAATCTATGATGGAGTTTTAGGTGGAGTTAAACAAACGTATTTACCTGTAAAAGCGGCCATTTTGATGACGTCATTACAGGTGAGAACTCTACCTCAGAAAGAAAAATTAAACCTTTCTAAATAGCTCTTTTAAAGTGCTTTCAGATGATATATTTGAGTTTTGCAATATTTCAATCTATGATGGAGTTTTAAGCAGTTAAACGAACGTATTTACCTGTTAAAGCGGCCATTTTGATGACGTCATCACGGAATGACCTTGACCCCCGATCAAGTGTCTCCCGGCGGTTTTTTGTCCTCCTATGTGAATTTAAGCCCCACATAAAATTTCAGACTGGTATCCGGAAATGAAATATGTTTGCACTAACTCCACGGACTAGTTTGTGTACCTGTACGAAAAGCTCTGAATGATCGCGCGCTGAGATATTAAAACAAAAAACTGAATGATATTTTTCTTTAAAAAATTATATTTTCTTCGAGTGCATTCAACTAAATTAAATCTACCTTTTGCAAGTAGTTTCATGTGAGACTGAAAGATAAAGTGAAAATAAACACTGGACATTGAGTAGCAATGTACATGTGATGATGATAATTATATGGTTGATATTAATTCAGAAAATAGGGGTAAGTTGGTTATAGTAGCAAAATGGCTAAAACTATATTAAAACAGATAAACTGATTTTTTCTCACGCTACAGGTTTTCTTTCCGCCCAAAATAGCTTTTCCTTCTGCTCTTCAGTTTTCGGTTCAGTTCTGGTTCTAAATTCCAATTTTCAGAATTTCTCAGAACGAGTCAATAAAAACTTTCAAGGGAAACTTAAGATTTATCTGAAAACTATACACACATGCATATATAGTTTGATCAGTCCGCACTACGCAAATGCGACAGTGTTACGCATATATTTGCACATCGTTTTAAGAGATTAAAATTTAATTTCCATATATTTAACTGTTTTTGCTTCCTATTATAGTATATTTTGGTTCTTTATTATTGACTAAATCACAATTTAAATCCAATGTTTGAAATTCGGTTAATAAAGTGCAAATGAATGCGAAAACGTGTAACACATGAGCAAATGAACTGAGCAATTAAAGTCCTTAATTCCCAGCAACACCTCTCCCCCCCCCCCGCATCAAATGAAATTAATAAAAACATAAATAGTTTATATCAATAAATCGCCATTCTTCGCCAACTTTCGCCATTCACGTGCTATTGTGAAAAGTAGTATCTAAAATAAATGCGAGTTTGTATAATTTCGTCGATTGAAAAACATAGTTTACAGAAGCAGCTTTTTGTAAACGTTATTTATCTGCCGAATCACATGTAACTGTACAGCAAACTGATACTCAATCTCTTAGTCTTAATTCCTACTGCCATCGACAAACTGATCTTCAATTTCAACACCATGTTTTAAAATATCTGTATTGATCCAGGCTTGTTATAAATGTTTACCTAATCCTAGTTCAGTTCCAGATTACCTAGTACTGCACTTTACTTATAAAGCCTTTAAAAACCATTAATACATCAATCTACGTATAGGAAATTTTTAACCATTTTTTCTCTATTAAAACTTAGCTTTATTTTTCTAGTATCTGACGGTGCAACACAAAGTTTAAACTGTGTCTGAAAGTTTATTTTCAGCAAAAAAGCTGCAAATAGCTGCTGCTATGTCATCCCCACTGATAGAAGGAAACAAAGGACAACACTTTCATGACAACTTAGTTTTACGCATTTCATACTTGTATTACATCACTCGTTTATTAGAAGATAACTTGCAACCTAATATTTGATTTAATTATCGGAAAATGAGAGACACGTGGGGTTTTAGAGCTTTTTTTAGTAAATCGCGTGCAATGGCTTCATTAGGAGAATAATGCAAAACTAAAAAGGAGATTGGCCGATGCCATATATACTCCTACGTCTACTGTGACACATATGTACTGGTGGATTTTTTAAAATTATGTTTCATTTGTTTATATTGTTTTGTGATTGTTGTTCGTAAACTTCTTAACTCGTGAGAGCTCGCGCGGGGTCGAAAACGATCCCAACCGTTTTTGTTTCAATTTCCTGGAATTTCATAGCCAGATAAGGAAACCACCTTTTTGGTAACTGCAATTATGTCCTTGATTGATGGGTGGGTGTGGTTGGCATTTTCTCAAACCCTTTTCATTCTTGTAAACAAGGGGGTGTTTTAAGGGACACTGGGGTAGTTTTCGACCTCGCGCGAGCGCTCGTGTGACAAACAATGGCGCGAGTTCTCGCGAGTTAAACGTAGTTTGTTTCTATGATGCATATATTTTGTATGACAAAGTATTAACTATATTGTAAAAAATTGTGTAAACCTATTCCATAAATACGGTGGTAGAAGTGCTGCCTCAACTGCTATGGATTAACTTAACCGATAGATCTGATGCATGGTTTTACCATGGTAATGTAAATATAGCGTAACGTTTCACCAATTTCTGTGTAAGGTTGAAGCAAAAGTCTGTGTCAAAAGAAAGAAAAAGCGTGCATCAGGATGAAGATTACTTTCAATTATTCGTTTGTTTAATGTTTGCCAAGTTCATGCTTTCCCACTACAAATCAATTTTTCACAAATTCGTAAGTTGTTTTAATTGGACACAAAGGGATTGGACTCCGAACCACGAACTTATCTCATACAGAGCAAATCAAGCGCTTTGCCCACTGTGTCGGTTAAGGCACATCTTCGGTAAGCTCATAAGACTTCAAGAGCTCTGCGCTGATGTTTTTCTTAACGAATACGCTCTGAATCGTGCTTTTAGTGAATCGTATTTTTAACACTTGGTAGAACTGTACACCGGCTGCGTGAAACTTGCCTCCAATAATCAGTTTTCTTAATATTGGATCAACTTACTCCAGAGATCAATAAGGTCTCAATCTATGAGTACATTCAAACTGTCTGCTTTTGGTTGTAAAAAGTATCTATCGAAACTTTTGAATTTCGTTTTAGCTTAAAAATATTTACAAAGTAAGCGAGCGTTTCCTTTTTGCTTTTTAAATACAGTCGAACCCGCTTAATGGAATATCGGAAATGGAATATCCCGCTTAATGTAATACATTTTCAATGTCCCGAACCGTAGTAAATCATTTCTGTGTTAAATTTCCCGGTTAAAGGAATATCATGTTAGGAAGCAATCCCGGTTAAAAGAATAATTTTTAGCCGCGCTGATGTCGATCTCCTTCCATTTCCAACCCTTTTTTCCGGATTTTTCCTCCAGTAAAGAGCAATAATGATTGTGAAGCTTATGGACGGCTTCCAAATAATGTTTTGTCACTTCGTTGAAAGGGTGCAGGGGCAAGAAAAGCGATTCCTGAAATTTGAAAGGAATGTTTCCCTAGTGTTGTATACTGTTTGTCGCCCCCACTGTGTATCGTTCCTTCTGCTTCAGAGAATGAACAATAAGTTTCGAATAAGCTTTACCTCTAGGGACCCAAAGGAGAGATAAGAGAATAAAGGAGTAATGTGCAAACCAACAGGTGTTGGTTTGCACATTACTCCTTTATTCTCCAGTAATTGACCAGGGAAGAAGACGAGGCTGTGACGAATCTCTTCCGAGAAGCGCAACGATAAGTCTACTTTGATGTTCTGAAGTCATTTTCCAATTTTGCTTCTGCTGTGCATGTGCTTGTCTCTTCATAATGTCTTCTAAGCGAAAAGATCGTACTTTGAAAGAAAAAGTGAATTTTATTGAATATTCAAATGCTAATGTAAATGTACGCAGTTACAACTTGAAAAAAAGTTCGAGATATCGCAATCTCAAGTTTCGAAATTGTTGAAAAATAAAGAAAAAATTCTAAACGACTGAAAATTAAACAAAAACCTTAATCAAAAGAGAAAATACACAGGTAAAGAATCAGAAGTTGAAGATGCTGCTCTCCTTCGCTGGTTTGCTGAGAAACGGGCTTGTAACGTTCCTGGTCATTTAATAAAATCATTTTTAATTGAATTTCTAAATTTTAATATGTTTAAAGTATTATTAATTAATATATTTAAATTACCATTAATTAATATGTCTAAAGTTAATCGTTATATACTTGTTGATGAATATACTTGTGGTTAAGGCAAATTTAAATGCTTTCTTGGTTTAAAAGCAAGTTGGAACGTCGTGTGGATGGAATCCCGGATAATGGAATATCCCGCTTATTAGAATAATTTTCCGTGACAAATTGGCTATTCCATTAAGCGGGCTCGACTGTATATATATATATATATATATATATATATATATATATATATATATATATATATAGTTGAAATATGTGCCTCTAGAGGTCTCACTGCATACCTTTCTGTTTTGTTGAAAGCTCGCCTGATTGAAGTATTATTAAAAAAATAAATCCACCATTCAAAAGTAAGTTTTTTCGGTTACTTTTAGGTATTTTTATTCTAAAACATATATTGTTTATTCTGAAATGAGGGTCATGCATTATTCAGTCATGTTCTAGCTATAACACCGTGTGCTTGAAACAAAGTTAATCCTAACTGTAACACAATGGTCAGCTACTTTGTGTTTTATAACCAAGTGGTGTACCTCGAACCCAATACAAGTGGTGTACCTTGGACTGGTCCAAGGTACACACTTTTGCAGTGCATAACTATTACAATTCCTAAATTTTTATGTTCTTTAGTTTTTTAAAATGACTTTTAAAATTCAAGTGAAATGTTTCCTTTCAAAACTAAAAATTTTAACTTAAATTACAAACTTAATATGCAGTTCTGCAACTGCATAATTATGATTTATGGTAAAGCTAATGATGAATTCTTAACTACATTTATATGTGCAATACACCGCCAACTCGGTTATTCCATCCAAGGACTGTAGTTCTTGGACGGTTTATATAACGGTGAATGAAAATATTTTTCGAAGATTTTGATTTTCTCCCATCAAATGTCAATGATTGCTCAGTGCAAAAGTAAGAAGAAAATAACACTCAAAATGATTTTACTGGTGTGTCAACATCTGAAGCTAGTACTTCTTCGCCAAACATTGTTTCTCCCCTGAAGAAATGAGGCCATATCCAAAGGCACTACCGAAAAAATGACCCCATAGGGGGAAGACCTAAAAGAACGTCTTGTACTTTGACCGATGCATCCCGGAAAGAACGTCTTGAAATTGAAAAGGCTAAAAAGGGGCAATGAAAAAAGTAAAGCAAACTAAGACAGTAAAACGCCCTACCAAGCCAGCTAAGAGATAACTTTATTATTCTTCAGAGTCTGAACTTGAGAATATTGAAGATTTTTACGAGGAATCTAATATTTCAGAGGAAGATTTTAATGAGCTAGAAGATGCAGATAACATTAATATTTTGATTGGCGATTTTGTTTAGGTGAAATTTGCTGGCAAGAAAGCTATCAAATATTTTCTAGCAGAGATTATTTCCATTGCTAATGATGAATATGCAATTAAATTTCTGAAAAAAGATTCAAACTGTGAGAAGTTCACAAGAGAAGATCCTACCATTCATGAAGTTGAAAAGGAGGATATATTCAAGCTACTACACCCAATACTATCAAGTGGATCAGAAAGGTAGCTCGAGAAGTTAACATTTGGAATAGACTTGCAGATTGAAAAATAATCTCTAGCATGGTTTTCATGAGCTAGAGCATCTTGGTATTTTTTAAAAAGGGAAACGTAACAAGATAATAAGATCTAAATTTTTATTTATCTTTGAAACAAATAAAAAATGTATTTCCAATATTATGTGTGGTTTACTGATTGACAAATAGTGATGTTCTTACTGAAAATCATGTTTTCTTTACCTTTTATACATTGGTCTAAGGTACACCATCCCAAAACCCAAGGTACACCACCGGTGGTGTACCTCTGCTCTATGTGCATTACTATGTTTATTACAAAAAATGTAATTGAAATAAGTTAAATAAATTTTTAACCCCTTCAGACCTGGTGTCCGGTATACCGGACATCAACTTTAAACAGCTGCTAATCATTTAATAATTGATTAAATTACTTGATTTTTTTTTTTTTTTTTTTTTTTGTAGTTTACTCTTGACACTCTGTATATTATCATCTGTGCAAAAATTTCTAGTTTTGAAATTGGCAAAATTACAAAATATGGATTGGAAGATGGAATTTGACTCATTTTGCCAACGATAGATTTTTGTCGAAAAGGCGACCTTTTTTTCTGATTTTTTAAAAAATATATAATCTTTTATTTATCGTTTCAAATGCTTATATTATGTTTTGTTATTGTTTGGAGAATATTTTACGATAAAGTTTGTGCGATGTTTAATATTTTTTTTGCTGAAATATTAATTTCAAAATATGTATCTGGAAAATTGGACACGTCATAACTCTTTTAATTTTTACTCACAAGCTTGAAATTTTGATTGTGAGATGTTCTTAGCCATAGTACTTTGTGTACCAAATAAAAACATTTTTGGTTAACTATTTTATAATTCCGACTGAAGGGGTTAAGATAATTATATGTAGTGTACAAAATCATAAAGTTTCAACTTATGGTATTTGTATTTAGATTTGGCAAATAATTATGAAATTAAAAATTGAAAGGCAAAAATAGGTCCAAGGTACCCTACCTTCCCCTATACTGCCGTGGGCAGGTAAAGGGCAGTAACTGCATTTTTTTCGATTTTCATTTTTTTGCATTTTTGAAATCTATGTTACATTAGTTTTATGGTACAAGCATCTTTTTTTGGTTTCCGATGAAAAAAAACTGTTTTTTAACCAATGGTAATTAGCAGTAACTGCATTTTTCGTTGCTGTGGGCAGGTAAACGGCAGTATCTGCATGTCTGCAGGATGGACATAATATGAATTGCTGTGCAAAAATTGCATCAAGCCGCAAAAACCGTTTTCCTTTGTACCTAAACTGAGCGAAAGTAGGGGTGCCCTAATAGGAGGTCACCGGAGGTCATTGGTTGCACTTGAATGTTCCCAAGGGGGTGTTTTATTCCTTTATGGGGTGAATCAGTGTTAATATCAATGCAGACTTAAGAGATATAAATTGGCTCTATCACTTGGCGATATATCGCCAAGCTTTTGGTCGCCAAGTGCTTGTCGCCAACTTGGTGACCTATCGCCAAATTGGCCACAAATTTGGCGAAAAAAATTATTTTATGAGTTTGGGTTCAATTTAGCGCTATTGGCGGTATGTTGCGAAAAATCCACTGAATGATGCTAAAATCGGCGATATTTAGAAAATGAATCGCTGTAAATCATTTTTGCATTGTTTCGTGGCACATTAGGGGCGTAAATGTTTGAATTGTTTCTTACTCATTCCAAGCACTATTTTAACACTTAAGGCATCTACTAAAAAATTTGCACATAAAAAGAAGTAGTGTGGGATCCATACCAGATTTTTTTCTTTCAAATAAAGTCTCTCCACTAGCAGACAATATTTTTCGCGATTTCAAAAACACAAGCCAAACTTGGCAGACGACAAACAAAAATGCAACAATGAAATGATTTTATTTACATTGTTTTGTTTTCTTTTAATTACAGTTGCTTTCATACTGACAGACGATAGTTTTTGCAGTTTAATCTCTAGCTGTTGCATTTTTAATAGTACTATGAAAAAAAATCGTCAGCACAACAAGCATTTCAAGCGCTCTTTTTCTCAAAGTGATTTCTTGTTTTGATTCAAAGTACAAAGCATTAGCTGATTTGTAGTTATTTTAAAACATCTGGTGTGAACGCCACACTAATTCCTTTTACGTTTAAATTCTACAATAAATGCCTCAAGTGTTAAATAGTGCATTAGAGTGAGCAAGATAACAACTCAAATTTTTACACCCCCAGTTTGTCACGAATTAATGCAAAATAATGTTTTACAATGATTTATTTTCTAAATATCGCCGAT
Source organism: Uloborus plumipes (assembly GCA_038373865.1). Taxonomy (NCBI): domain Eukaryota; kingdom Metazoa; phylum Arthropoda; class Arachnida; order Araneae; family Uloboridae; genus Uloborus; species Uloborus plumipes. The sequence goes on along the minus strand of JAXGGA010003533.1, from coordinate 23,492 downwards.
TTTAATATGATTCAGTGAATTTTTCGCAAAATGTACCCAATAACGACAAATTGAATCAAAATTTAAAAAAAAAAATCATTTTTTCGCCAAATTTGTCGCCAACTTGGCGGCAAACACTTGGCGACCAAAAGTTTGGCGATATATCGCCAAGTAGTTGCATTAAATCATATCACTCAATCTGCATTGAAATTAACATTGATTTACCCCACAAAGGGGTAAAAGACCCCCTTGGGAACATTCGAATGCAACCACAAGGAGAGGTGCACAACTAGACCGCCCTCTGAGCCTACATACCAAACTAGAAGCTTCTACGGCAAAAAGTTTTTGATTTATGCGACAGGCATACATATATACGCACTTACATATAAACATACATACATACGCACATACATACGTACATACAGACGTCACGAGAAAACTCGTCGTAATTAACTGCGGCATGGCCGAAAAGGATATTCCGGCTGTTTATATGTTAGTAGGTACATATGCACGTACTGATAGGTCGAAAAAACTACTCAACATTCATTCGGGGGTGAGCAAAATCAAAATTTAGACCAAATTTTGAGTAAAATTTTCTTTGTGATCACAATACTTCCTTTACTAAGTAAAAGGAAGTAAAAATGGCTGAAGAATCATCAAGTTTTGCTTCATATTTTGCTTAATACAATACAATTTCATTATATTTTTTAATTATATTTCGCGTTCGTTTATATTAAATCTATATCAAGTGGATACGCGGTATTTATGTATATTTTTAAATAAAACATATCATTCACAATGCAATAATATATTTCGTAATAACATATCTACTCCGCATGTAGTCAAATATGTAAATACTGGACATTTAGTAGCATACTGTGCAGTTACTGCCGACTGCCAGTCAATTCCGCATGACATTTAGAGTGAAAAGGGCAGGTAAACGGCAGTATCTGCTTTACCTCTCTCTGCGCTTGCAAAATCAAAATTCAATCGATTACCCAAAAAATATATCGGTATAAACATATAGTACCGCCTATGTTCGAAGTTCAATGTTTCATAGATGTTTGTGGGAAATCAAAAACGCGTTTCTTCAAATATCTCAAAAACTCATTTTTGCAGATACTGCCGTTTACCTGCCCACGGCAGTATGTATGTATGTATGTATGTATGTATGTATGTATGTATGTATGTATGTATGTATGTATGTATGTATGTATGTATGTATGTATGTATGTATGTATGTATTTTTTTCAATATTTTTATATAAAAATCTATAAGATTTTTCATATTTTCAAATGAAGTATTTATACGAATTTGAAATTTTTGATTTCAAGTTTAAATTCTCATCATAATTTGAGAATTTAACTCTAACATTATTCTACTACTAAATTGCTAGACACTACCAGTCGAGTTCAAATTGCACTGCGTTTTCCCTCTTAGGTATTCGGAGAAGTTTTATTCTATTTATTAGAGCAGCATTTCATCCATCTTAGTAAGACACACCCAATCTAGTACTACCGTGTCACCATGTCCTTGTTCTTGTCATTCTATTATTTTACGTTATACAAGAAATCGATTGTTCTTTGATTCATCATAGAACCACCTGAAAAGATCGATTCATCGAAGAACAAAAACGAAAAAAAAAAGACTACTTAAGGAGTCTATTACGATTTAATCTGATTAGGAAACATTTCTTACATGCATACATGTGATAATTTCATAATTTTTTGGTTAGCGTTTAGTTTATAATCACTCATTTTTAACTTTTTATTAAAATTAAGATTTTAAATATTTCAGTTTTGCTATGTACCTTCTCCGTGTTTATTCTGCATAATCTCTATTTTATTAACTGTTCATTCAAGAGGAATATGTCCAATTGCAAAATTGGTTTAAAAACGATGCAGAATTAAGATAACTGAAAGTTTGCAGTAATAAAGAGTTTTTTTTATGGTTAACAAAGCCCCCCATTCACGTGAGCTTGTGACTTTGAAATACGAGTTCATAGACAGTCAAACTTGTTTTTGTGCGGTGCATAGATACTGCTTTAAAAAAAGATCATCTTAAACTTCATAAGAAGCTGTAAAAATAGATTTGCAAAAAAAAAAAAAGTTGAAAAGTGACCGCATAAGAAAAGTATCGCGTAGAAAATAACTCACAACCCTACAAAATATTTAGGAATAGCTTATTTTACGCGTTCAATTTTTTTTTTCAAAACGTATAACCAATACCCTTTAAAGTCTGACGACAAACGACGCGAACCTTTTTGGGGTCAGTCGGTTCAAAATCACTTTCGTCATTTGAAGATACTACTTCGAACTTGTTTTATAGAAAGCCTCGACAATTATGTCCAAATTTAATTGAATTTTCAATGCACCGCAGAAAAAAAATTCACAAAAGAAAGGTTGAGTGTATATTTTTTTATGTTTATTTGGATTAAATGTATGACTAGAAGTAGTATATCTGAAAGATACGATCGATTATTTACGTAATTTTTTGCTACATTTGAAGGGCCAGTGGGGAAAAAGATGAAAGTGACCAAAAAGTGATTTCGAGAAAAATGAAAAACAAAGTTTGATTTCTATTAACTCTTTTGTAATATAATCATACCTTTTTTTAGTGTATCAACTCCTAATATATGTTAGTAATCAACTGATAATGAACAAAAACTTTTCTGAAAATTTATTTATCTGGGTAATCCAGGTATACATCTTCGCTATCATCGTGAACAGCTGCTGGATTTATGGTGTGCAAATTCTCAAAGAACGCCTTCGCAGCAGGGTTAACCAAATTTTTTTTTAGTTGTTGCAAGTCGTTGAACTTGAGAAATCGGCAATGGTCCATCATACAGGTTAGTTAAAGGTCTACGTGGAGCAGGACGTTTTCTTGAAGTTTTTTTCCCTTTTTGGTGGTTTCAAAAGGATTTCAGCGTCCATGTAACAACCAGAAGAAGTGTTTCGGGGAAATTTTTTTGAAGGATGTTCATTTATGACCTTTAAACAACGCACGGGTCTAGTGGGAAAGGGGCAATTTTTCAAGTACATAGGCGTTAAGAATTCTGTCCATGTCTTTAAAAGTTCTTGCCGGCAATTGATCACAGAAAAGGCGACGGCCTCTCTCTGCTTTTTCTTATAACATCCGTCCATTCATCGGGCGACTCAACGGAAGTCTGATGGTAGATGTAACTCATGTTTTTATCACATTCGAGGTATGAATGCCCTCGAATTTAAAAATATACTTCAGCACTGTCGAAACGATGCTTCTCAGTCACTAAATGATGAAGGTAACGAATTAGGGTATAATTTTCATTCTACCCAGCACAGGAATCGCAAAATCTGATGAGATTACGGACTTCTTCTGACAAAAAATTGGTCACGTAATTTTTGAGCATGGAGCAAACGTTGTCGGATCTTTTACGAGTAACGCTCTCATCGTACGTGTAAAAAACTGCATCTCCGGTAGACAGAACGTGGATATTGAAGCTGTAAAAGTTGAGCTGTCTTTTATAGTAAAGGTCGTTGGTCGTTCGTTATGTTGGGGGTAGGTAGACTCTTCTGAAAGTCCATGGCAATGGCAGCAACAGCATGATTTCTTTTACTAATTTTTCTGAAATTCCTTTTATTGAATAAAATTTACCAACTTTCGATGGGTGAAATTTGTGCTCAGTTTCAAATTTTCATACTTCTTGCTAGTCTGGAAGAGTGGTTGCGGTGCCTAATTCAATTGCTGCTCTACCGGTAGCCCGGGCATTTAAATTGACATTCATGTTTCTTCCATCAGCGCTTGTGACATTCATCTATTTTCCCCCTTACCCCGAATCTTTTCATGCACATTTCGGCCGATTCTCATTTCCCCCCCTTGTTGTTCTACCAGATGATATTACTCCTTCATAGCCCCTAGATAGCGCTAATATCTCAAAATCGACGAAAAAGTAACTTTCATCTTTTTTCCCCCTGGCCCTTCATTTTATATCCAACGTTTTTATACGGTATATCAATTTTTAAAGATCATTCCATTGGCCCAACAAAATACACATTGTTTAAGTGTTAAGTGCCTCAATAAGTAGAAAATGGAATGTAACAAAGTTACGTATACAGTCGCGCGTATCACTCAGATACAAATTACAGATCTGAGCACTACTTGTAATGCTAGAAAAGTTTTAAGGTAAACAAAAAGTGGGTCTAGAGGAAGAGGGAGAATTTCTACAGTGAGACGTTGGTAGCACTATATTGCTTACAACTAAAAAACCCCCCCTAGTATAGCTCACTGATATGCACGCGTGCTGGGAGGTTTAAAAAAGGAAGCTTCAAACTTCCTTATCTGAAACACAATGCAGTTGCAAATATTTCTGCGTACGTTTCTTAACAATCAAAAGGATGTACGTTTTTTGTTAATCTGTCTGAGCAGATAATAAATGCTGGTTTTTTTTTTTTAATTCCATACCTCTGACGCCTAAAATATATGAAAAATGTCTAGACAATGCCTAGAAAAGAAGAAAGGAAATTTACTTTCTTAACCTTAAATTTAGTAAATCTCTCGCTGAACTGGGTAAGCGTGCAAAAGCGATAATGCGTGAAATTGGGCATCATTCAGAATCGATTAGTTTGTGAGTATCAAAGTCAAGGAAGCTGAAAATGAATTTGCCTATCTGGATAAAATATTTAAGTGCAGCATTCTTTTTAAAAAAGAATAACCATTTAGTTGTAGAAAGTTATTAATTTCCTTAGAACGGCGGAACGGCATTTTAATAGCTTTACAGTGGAAAGACTGATAAAATTTTGGATCAAGCAACAGTTTTGGCTTTCCTAATTCAAGATCAAACGACACAGGATATGAAGTATTCTGTTATAAAGTGTTCTTATTTTGTTAGATTCATTTATTTTTTTAACCTCAAATTTTAAAAAAAAATGTCTTTTTTTTTTGTCATGATGTATTTCTATGAAGCATCATACATGTTTCAAAGATATCAGTAAAAATACAGTTTGGAACAAAATGGCTGTCAGAGATAGACACTCATGTGATTTTTAAAACATTACGAATTTAGCAGCAGTGTACGAAGCAGTAGACAACTTCCCGCAAAGTAATATACCTTGTGGATTTTGAAAAACAATTGAACAAAAATAGGAAAACTATATAAATGTATCGTTTGCGGTTTTACGCTTGTAAAACCAGGATAACTTATTCCACAATAAGTTTGACTGTTATAACAGGGGAGATGAATTGAAAAAGGCGACGTAATAAAAATGCTCTTGACGATTTCAAAAACTATGAGTTTGAAGATAAAGAATCACGCGTGGTCAATTAGATAAAGTTTTCAGACAAAAATCAAAGCTAAAAACTCTCTAGCTATTATATTCTTTTGGCTGAACAATCAGGAATATTAAGCGGTTTTTTAAAAATACCGTTTTAGGTATTCTGAATATTTTGCGAATTCGTCTAGAACATTTGAAACGATTCGATTGTTTCACAAAGCTTTACGCAGAAGGGGTTAAGTCTTGAAGTGCTACTCAGCTTAATATAGGGATGTGTTTTTAATAGTTTTAATTCATATTTTGAAGTTATCATTGAAACATTCTTAAACCAAAGCAAAACAGAGAACTTACTTCAACAAATATATCAAACAGTGGTGGCAGATTCGAGTAATCTGTTTTTAAATGATTTTAGGTACCATATTTAAACAAAAGAGGAAAGTGGGAAAACTACAACCAGGACTTGTTGCTAGTCATCAGTATTTCTTTTTTCGGCATAAATAGAATGAATTTTATTATACCTAGTAATTTGACATTCCTAGCTATATATATTTTACGAAGTGCAAGATAAAACTGACATTGTGGCATATTAAATATAAATGAAATTTACGTTCGCTCATTAAACTATGACATTGTATCAAATGCGTCCACGGAAATTTTTATATTTCAGATAAACGTTCTTAAGAATGGAATAAGTTTATTTTCTGCTATAATTATCACTCTTGTATTCTGAAGTCCCCAAAAGAAATACGATATTAAAATTATCAACTGGTACACTAAATTAGTATTTTTTTCTGCGTGGCATGAAAGACTTATACTACAGCATTCTTTAAAAAAAATACAGCTACCATGATCCAAAAAATACTACATATTTTCCCTGACACATAAAACGGAAACTTTCTACCCGGACAGAAACGAACATTTTCAAAACGAACATTTTAAAATTTATCTCCGAGAATGGTGTATTCAATTCCAATTCACTTACCGGTGGTGACGTGAGCACCCTGACAGCCGTTGCCAGCGTCTTCAAGCTCAAGTGTTCAGCATCTGATTCATTTTCCTCCTGGTGTTCTTCAGAGAGACTGAATAATTTAGTTTTGTCTCCCAATTTTTGTCGGGAAGTGCTTGATTTTTTTTCTGGCACCTTTCCTGCTGTAGGAAGGGTGGAAGTTGCTCGATCCCCTGAGCAGTGGAAGGGACAACCCATACCCATGATCGATTCTGGAAAGAAAATAATCAAATGTTGTTTCATTTTTTCACGTTGATTTGCCGTAAAAAAAATATTTGATAAATTTGTAATAAAACAAACTATATTTTCTATTTTCATGGTCATGTGGAAGGAAATATGGAGAACATCTAAGGTCTTTTTTCAAAAAATAATCAGTAACGTTGTAAAAATGACCCGTAGAGATCAATAAAAAGAAATTGTATGGGGAAATGGATTACGGATATCCATACTGTTAAATCAGTAACAATACAAGATCCATAGCATCTTTTAGTGATATCAATAGAACAAAACAGTAGGATCAATGGATATCAATAAAGATCCATAGCATCTCCTAGTGATATCAGTAGAACAAAACCGTAGAATCTATGGATATCAATAAAGATCCATAGCATCTTGTTCAATTGATATCAGTCGACTTCTACTGATTTAGCTGTATTGATACCCGTTGGCCATTTCCCCGTACAATTTTTTTTTATTGATCACTGCGGGTCATTTTTAGTGGGGTAGCAAGCATAACATATAAAGCAAAATATGTTTGGAAGATAAAAAACAATTATTAAAAATTTAAAAAAAAATCACTAAGCATTCCAAACCAAAATGTAAAATGCAATGTAAAAATGTACATTATTTTGCATAAAATAAAATGTGTGTTGCGCAAATTTGAATTTCAACCGCCAGTGTGTTGAATTTTTCTCTGTTTCGATCCGTCACGACAGCATTCTTCTTTTAGACATAATAGAAATACATTTTTGGTCCACTTTTAATATTAACATTGGGTTTTGGTTTTAAAACTGTATTTCGAGGGGTGTGAAAATCTGAAGAGTGCAAGAACGGTTTTGTCGGAGAGATATGAATTTTGATAAGATTTTACTTAAGAGGTTACAGTACCTTTCGAACAAATTTCTTTAATTTAAGTGAAAAAGTTAATTCTTTGAAATCTTTGTTTCTGCACTTGTTTAATAATCAATAATTTATCTTCAAACTTTTCAAACAACAAAAACTTTTTTTGAAATTTTGAAAAAAATTCAATTTTTTAAAGACCCTAAGGCTTTTTTGTTTCTGCACTAATTTCAAAATTTCTTTTTGCGAAATGATCACAAGGATTACCTAAAAAAATATGTGCATTTATTTTTTTATATTTTTATTCGAAAATATTTTGTGACCTTTTATGTAAAAAAAATCTTAGAAATTTTTGTTCTTCTAGGTTTAACAAACTCTAAAAATGTTTGTAATTTATAAAACGCTTATTCAATGCACAGTTTTGTTAAATATATTATCCTGAGTGCAAAAAATATTGCTTTAAAGTTATATCTTTAATAGAAACAATTCCTCAGCATTTCCAGTAACATAGAAACACTAAAAACTGATCACTGAGAAAAAGCACTTTAAAGGTTGACTTTTCCATTAGAACACATAGCATGCATGGCCTAAAGTCACTCATAACTTTTTAAATAATTTAGCTAGAACAATGCTTTTTTTTGAGTGTTTTAAATAGCTTTTACTTTTGAAATAAGCAATGTAATTTTTTTGGTCTTTTGGTCATTTTTGAGGTACTGTAATCCCTTAAAAAGAAAATAAACGAAGAGCAAAGCAGAATTTTAAATTAAAGTGCTTTGAAGTGCATAACAGAATGATTCTACCCATTGCTACGAGAAGCCCATTGCTACGAGATTATGTCTAAAATAAAGGAAAAAGTAATGAAAGCCAAAATAGCTGAAAATATAAAACATTTATGAAACTCGGAATCCCATTAATTAAAAACGCACTAAAAATGTATGCGAAGAAAAAGACAGAAAAAACATCAAACTAGATCCATGGTATCCCATCTTCCTATAAAAAAAGGTGCTGAATAATAATAACAATAATAATAATAATAATGATTAAAAAGACGACAACAACCGTTTAAAGTTTCTCATATGCTTGAACGTGATGAACGCATAAAATAAGATATTTTTTCACCATCTGGAAAGAGAAATTACAGCTTATGAGTATTAAAAAAATTAATTTGTGCATTTTATTCACAAACTGTGACTTCAATTGTATATACTGTAATTTTGGAAAATTGCGTTCTTCTAAATCACATCCAAAAATTGCGGATCTATTTTCACTTGTATATTTGCATTTAAATTTATAATAACCATTTAATTTATTAAATGGTTATAAAAGTCCTGCTAATTAAAGTCCTAAAGATAAGAATAGGCAGAAAAGGTGCTCTGAAAATGTTTAAATGTATGGTACCTTAATGAAGCAAACATTGTTTGTCAAATCAGCTTCTTCCTTTAGTTCCACACAGTTTATAGTTCGATAACATGCTGCCAAACTGAACCTAACTGTAACCAAGGTTTTTTTTCTTGGTAGTTCAAGAAACTTTTTAGAGCATGTAGGGAACTCTCTTGAATATTTCGATTGACTCTAGGACACTTCCTGTGTTCCAGGAGGCCCTGCGCAAACATCATTTTTTCTCTCATGTAAAATTAATTATATATATCCCTAATATGAAGTATCGTTTTTTTTTATTTATTAATTTTTTGTACGTATCGTGTGATCAGGGAATTACACACAGGGATTCGTTTAATTATCTTCAACATAGCAAAATATATAAGAAGGTAATAAACACTTATCAATTTGTTTTTTAGCCCTGATTATCTTAATTATGTAGCTCTCTATTATTGCATATAACGTAAACGAACTTTCTTAAAATGTGAAACTCTGAGATGATCATTTTTTTTAAATTTAAAGTCGTACAAGACGAATTTAAGTTTATCTCGATGTGATATTAAAATGAAAAAAAAAAAATCTACATGTGCAATTCTTTTGCATCTGGCTCATTTACAGAACTTATCAAATTGTTTTACAGCGTATGAGCTTATAGCAGAACTATAAATGGTAGGTGTTACTACACATTTATTGGGGAGCAGGGATATTTATTGTCCTTCCCATGTTTACTCTCAAAAAAAAAGTTTGTCTCCTACATTAAAGGGGGTGTTCCAATTCCTCAAGATAATCCTTTAAAACATGGGGTTTAACTGCAGTAAATAAAGTTTAGTTTTCAATTATTTAAAAAATGCAATATAATCGTCCCGAATTTTTATTTTCACTTGTGACAGGGCAACACTGCGTGTTAAGAGGACTAACTAGAAAACAAAAATTTTAAGAGACAAAAAATTTTTAAGCTATTTTACAGAATAGTTAAATGTACATTTTAGAGTTAGACTTTTATTTTTCTTAAATATGGCAAGCGATATAATGATAAATATTATGTAAAAGAAAGAATAAGCAAAATAAAACATTTTTACGTCTCTACCCCAATTAAAAAAGAATTATCTACAGCTCAAAACATTATCCTTACTTTTTTAGCCTTTTTAAACGAATTTACAGCCGTGTACACCAAGAATAAATGCGTAGATCACGATAAAATGCGTAATTTGCCAAGTCTATCCCGATAGTATTCACGTATAAAATTTCAAGCAAAGGATTACATGTTCACAGTTTCAAACGCTGTGTCTATTTGTCTTGAAGTGACTTAAAATCATTTCACTCATGAATGCCAAAAATGTGTGCCGACATTTATATTCAGTGTGCTCTAGTTTATGTGTGAAAATAAGGTAAATTTCTATGGGTAAAAGAACTAAAAAGCTATAAATATCTTTACCACGGTTTTTCCCCTTGCTGCTAACGTTATTATTTGAAACTTTATAAAAATAATTCAAATACTTTACTAGCAAAGACTACAATTTCCTAGTTATATTTCATGTATTTGAAAATGTATGGAAACGAAGCCTCCCTAGATGTTCCTTCAAAGTAAATGGCGTTTTTGCATTCCATTTGATTGTTAGCATACATCTATATTTAAACCAGACAAGTCAAATTCGGTTTAAATAAGTAAACACCATTTTGTTTTGTTGTTTTCAATCCAAAATTTCATTCATTGTATTTAATACGCATCATTAGAAAAGTGCATTATTATGCGAACATGCATTTTAACTTGCCGAATGATTTAGAAGTTTGGGGCTATATTAATAATAAATGTTTTTATTATTTTTATTGCAATGGTTTTTCCTTAAATCCACCTAAAAAATCAATTATTGGAGTATTTATTACTATAATATTGTGAGAAAAAACGATAATTATGTCTCAAGTCATAATTGTTTTTTTTTTTTTTTTTTTTTGATTGAGCTTATCTAGTCATTGGTCGTTTTCATGTTATGGTTCTTATTTTGTCAACAAGTATTAATAAGTAGGACAAGAATTATTAAAAGCTTTTTTTTTTGTCTTACATTATTATCCCTTTCGTAAAAACTAATGAATTAATTTTCTAAGCTAATTAAATACATAACTAAGACGAGCAATCTCTGCCGGTATTATTGTTTCTTTAAAATGTACATGGATAACTGCAGTGTCATTAAAAATGGAACTAAAACCAGTTCATTATTTAGTTTGAAAACCAAATTGCACGCCGGCCATATTTTCTAGTGGTCAGAGAAGTCTGACTAGGATGAGGAGGTTCCGGGTTCAATTTCCTTCTCAGGCATGGATATACTTTCTCTCTACCGTCCTTGTCCTTTCTATGTGAATGTGTTATTGTCCTGTGAGTGGTTGCCTACTCTATAAAAAGGGCCTTCTGGCATGTGTGTACTGTGGAAGCCGAGTTTCACGCCAAATTACGGTACAGTTGGAAAGGTGAAGCAAAGCACCCCTAATTGCCAGCCTAGCTTTCACAAAACAGCAACAACAATCAAATTGCATATTGTCTGGAAATGACTATTATGAGCCTAAGATGGACCCCATTATAATCCTTATTTTATTTTGTACCTCCAAGACTTCTGCTGCTATTGTGCCATGTATTAAACGCAGTTTTACGAACCCCTAAAAATAAAGTTATCTCTTCAGGCATAAAGATTTGAAATACTCTTCAAAATATGGAAAAAAGAAATCAAATCAAAAACTTAAATCTAAATGAGAGGGAACATTTATATTTTAATGTAGAGGAACTGAATTACGACGTGCAGACTATAAAGGGGCACTTTCTACAACTATATTTTTCATGAGCATGCAACAAGCCTACCTTCACTTTTGCTCATCCCTTTAATTGTTTTTGGTATTTCATCTGAAAAATTAATAATTTAAATGAAGTATTGTTTAGGATAATTAAATAGCATTTTCACAACTTGTGAAACATGTTTCTAATTTCATAATAAATGCAGAAATATTTATTACTTAGTTAAAATATCATTACAACAAAAGCTTACGTACGAAGAGATAAGTTTGATTTACCATTTTTCTACAGGAAAAATAGGGCAAAATATATATATATTATTTTCGGTGCAAAATTATGCACGTTGTTAATAATGCTACTTTTCTCTTAGTCTTTAGTTATTTATTTTATATTATTTTTAATTTCCCGCATTTAAAAAACCCACACATTGAAGTATATAAATTAAAAAATAATAATAATCAATTAAAAAATAAACAACCATTCAGCCTTAGACCTAATTATCTATTGAGCTAAAATGTTTATTAGTTTTCTATTTTTTTACGCCTATATTTAGTAGATTAGGCAGAAAAAACGAAATTCCAGAAAATGCTCAACGATAGGGATAAAAAATGATATTTCTCATCTAATTTAGGTATTCAAAAATTTAGAGTGATACATGAATAAGTAAATAAATGGAAGACCGGGGCCCTTAATTATCAAATTCCATCTTTTTTTTCCAGTTATTCTTTCTTTAACGCGAATATGTGCAATAAAATGTCTAAATTCATTAACAATAATATCAGAGAGAGTCCTTTCACCAGTAAGAAGTGCTTAAAATTCCTCATCGATCAAAACAAATGTTTCATAGATTACCCCCCCCCTCTCAAGTTTTGAACTTTTTCCGCATTTCTCGCTTTTCCTCTTCAATAATAAATGTTCTAAGTATAAATTATTTAGCGCTTGATTCAAAAAGGTGTTTTCAAATTCATATTTTCTCAGTTGGTTTTCATATCTTTAAAGAATTAAATTGTGGCTTTGATAACGTCTGTTAATCTGTTAGGGTCATTTTTTTAAATTAAACAAAACTTTTGTACTATTCTTTACGGTGCTTATACCGCGAAGACGATTTATGGATTTAAATTTGAGTTTTATTATGTATTTACTTATTTATTTATTTATTTATTTTTTATTTATTTTTTACTCCGCCACAAAGTAGTTAATAATTTTTTATTTATTGCCATTAGGATAGATTAAAAACAATTTACTTCTCACGGGTTTTTATCAGTATTGCTTAACAAAATGAATGATCCAAAAAAATGCTGTATGGCTAACCATTTGCTGCATTAAATTTTTCTTTATTAACTTTAATTTGTGGACGAAAAATTCTTAAAACTGCATTTATCTTAAAACTAGATTTTTTCAGCAGTATAAAATGTTATGATGTGCACCAAAAGAGCGTTTTTATATTTTCTGTGCTTAAAGTTTACGTGGTACGCAATAAAAATATTGAACACAGTTATTACGTTTTTATAGTATAAAAGTAATATTAAATCAACACAGCTTCGACAGTTATCGTTCCAAACTCATCCTCATCTCTGTTAAATGTTCGTACCCATAAACGTTTTAAGAGACTCTATACGGCGTCATAATGTGAGACACACAATCTCAATGGGATGACTTAATTTTTCAAGTCCATAGATTAGAAAATGTAAAGACATATTATTTGTCGCATTATTTATAGTATAATGTTTCTTGTTTTGTGTCATAAATTTATTGTGCACGTGTTTTTATTTATTTATAGTACATTTTGAACTGTTAACTATGTGTACAGTGTTAAACCGTGACGGAATTCAGTAAAATACTGGCCACTTTTTTTCTTTACGTTCTTCTTATTTTTCTTTTTTGCAATTAGATTTATTATTTGCATTGAATATTTCAAAATTTATATATAATCTAAAGTAGTTTCACGTAAAAACATTCTTAAAACTACAGAAAGTAGCCAATATGGTTCATTAAACGGAGTTATCAATTTCCGTTCGAAGATAAGAGCCGGACAATTCTTCATATTTATGTTTCTTAACCTTAAGTTAAAAATACATTCTAAACATGATAAGTTTAATTAACTATTTATTAACCTTAAAAGAAAGTATATATATAGTAACAACTTTTTATTTTTACACCTGTCAAAAAATTGCACTTATCCCACTTTTGCTTAGCTTTATATTAAGAAACCGTCCATGCATTCATCAAGTTAATGAAAAAGTACGTTTAGAATATAATAAAACCAGAAATATTCAATATTTTTCATTGAACTTGAATCCATCTTAACGACTTTTAGTTTCAACAAGGCAATAAACTTCCTTACTTCAATTTTACTCTCAACTGTACCAAAATAAACTTAAGCCCTTGTTATGTGCAAAGAAAATTACATACTCAAAAGTCAAAAGTTTTCATGAAATAAGAGATAGCTCCTTAGATAGGCTCCAAGGAAAATTGGATGGCTCAAATACCGCTGCCAACAATTAATCAGGAGCATTGTTAAAGTTTTCTTTTTCTTCGTGAGAACATGAAATCCAGAAATCGATGTTAACTTCAATTCAATGGCACTAGTCAATATAAACGAAATATCTGAATGTTAGAGAGAAAATGTTGCAGGCATTTAGTCTGACACTTAAACGTGAAATTAATAGACTTGAATGACTATTGCATTGATTTCATTTCGAATAAAATTGAACATTATTAACTTTCTGCTTTCATGCTAGAACGGATAAATTATTTTGCATGGGATATTTGATAATTTGTTTTATTTCTTCTTTAACATTTTTGATGAGCAAACCCGTAATAAACTATGACAGAAATAATAACCATTCACTGTAAAATAAATTTTAAAAACATAAATTGGTTTTTCTTGCCTTTGAAACTTACATTACTTTCATTAGCAAAATACAAACCTCGTTTTTAAAATATTAAAAATTAATTTGCACTTGAATAGCTAACATGTTGAAGTTTAATTTTATGTCTCCATCCAAAGTTGCCCGGGTTTATTACCACGAGTAGAGATTTGGAAGCTGATATATTTTTCTTTTATTGGGCTGTTGTTTTAATCATGACAGATTGGAAAAACTTATAAAATGTGACAAGAAATAACTTGGACACACATCGTACATTATAACGTTGTTGCTACTGAAAATATTGCGACCAAACTTCAAAATAAGTATGAATACATTATTTTGTCCAATATATTTAAACGTTTTCAAATTGGCTACCATTGGTATTAATAGAGAGCTTTAGACGTGTCATAAAATTTTCGGCTACGGGCCGCAACTCACTCATTGATATTTTATCCCTTTCCTTCCATAAGAATTTTTGTACGGATGCCAAAGTTTTATGAGGTTTAGTACACACCCTTGTTTTCAAGATAAACTATCCATTGGGTTCAAATCTGGGGAATAAGGGCATTCCCATTCTTAAACTCCAGTGAAGTTCGGAAAATGTATCTTAAGTCAATCTTGAGTGTCTTTAGCTCTCTAATCCGCTGAAAAAATCCTGTTGGAAGGATCATCTTTGGTTTTAAAGAACTTTTGTGACCAAGGTAAGACAGCATCTTCCAAAATAGGTTTGCGGTATGTTAGCTGATTATTTTTATCTCTTGATCAACAAAAACGAGGTGTGTTTCCCCACTATCCCTTATCTCAGCACCAACAATTCAAGGAGTTCCAAATGTTTCTGCTGACCAAACTCCAGCATTATGGCTATTTTGAGCTTGTTAAATTTAGAACAGTGTTTCATTTGTGAACACCAATGTTTTCCATCTATCATCTGCGGCCCGCTTTAACAGTTCTTTCGTCTTTTGAAGTCTTGTGCGTTTGTTCTTTGCTGCTAGCTTTTGAACATCTTTCATTTTATAAGAGAAAAGACCAAGCTCAACTATTACCATCAAACGAGTTGTTTCTATATTGATTCTCACCCCTCTAGCAACCTTTATCATTGAAATCCTAGGATTTCGTTAAACTCCCTTACTGATGACTTTCCGGTCGCTAGATGTGGTAACTGTGAGTGTTTTTCTTATTCCTGACCTGTCACCATCATGTTCGAGGTTTTTTTATCCTTTTAATTGTATAGGAAACCGTGTGCTTAGCCACTTTCAATGGTTGACCAATTTCATTTTTTTCGTTTCTTGCTTATGTAATTCAAGTATGGCAGATCGTTTGCGAACAATAATGGTTATCCCAGCCAACTTACTTACACCTATTTAGTAGCTTTGTAGGATCGATTCCCTATCACAATATCATTGAAAATTCAGTGGTATTTACAAATATTTGGTTTGAAACTTCGTCCAAGTTATTTCTTGTCACCCTGTACAATGTAGAATGTTACAAAACACACCAGAGTAAATTTAGAGTTATACTGGAAGCTGTATATACTGTCATCAGGTGCGTGCTCTGTACTAAGCTGACGGTAGCATTTATTTCCCTGATACGCTGTAGAGGGACTTGAGAAATTATAAGATGGTAAGTTAAGAATATAAGTCATTGAGCTCTAATACTAAGAGGAGAGTGAATTGGGTGGTTTTTTTTTTATCTCTCTTTTTTTTTGCCCAAGCGAGTGGGTCAAAAATATTGCTTTTTCCGCATTTTAATTCAAGTTATATTCTGCAAAGCGTTTTGCTATGCAACTTTCGATTCCTGGATGTGCTCAGTTAGGGATGTCAAAGGAAGCAGTCTTTTCCCATTGGAGAAGATGTTTACATTATGCGAAAGGTTTTGCCACACTCGTTGGAAGTTCAGACCGCAAGCCTCAATGCTGAAGTGTCGGAAGTTCTCTCTCCTCTTAGTGTTATAGATTGATGGTTAAAATAGACACATTATTTAAATGCATTTTACTTGTATAACACGAACTTAATAAATAAATAAATAAATATATATATATAATATATATATCTTATCTATATATATAATATTATTATATATTATTATATATATTATATATATATATATATATATATGATATTGCTGGTGCAAATTGAACGTAAGAATAATATAATTCGGAGTGTGTACAAATAGCACAGCGAATAAAATAGGACCGTAATGTAAATGTCACGTGATGAGCGCATAAGAGTTCCATTAGCATAATGACCATGAAACGTTGTTGTTAAGTCATTAATTGCTGACCCCAACTTACGAATATCAGTCTGCACAAATTGACGTTGCAGTGACGTCTTCTGTAATGGGACAAAGGGACCGGTCACAAATAAGTCGCAGAACCGACGTCGTGTTAAAGTCAGAAGAAAGAATGTCTTCTGTGATTGCCAATTCGTTACTGTAACTCACAGCGATGTCCCAGTAACTTTACAGTGATGTGTTATGGTATCATGGACAAACTTACAAATGAGGCGTCTCTATGATGTAAATAAATAAATAAATGTGTGGCTTAACCTCATTTATTAAATTTTGCATTATAAACGTATAACTTCATTCTATACAATTTCCAATTTAGGTATAATTAATACAAAATTGTGGAATGTAGTTATTAAACCTTAGCTTTGTGCCAACGCCATGATGATCTCTAAGGTGAGTCATTCCACGTCAACTGGACCAATTTTTCAAATCGTCCCCACTAGACCATCTCCGATTTGGATTTGATTTTACAGAGGCGTAGACATGCCTATGAAACTAACCTGTGCAAATTTTTAGCTTCCAAGATCCAAATCTGGAGGAGCTAGGATCCCGCAAAAAATGTGGCCCAAAATGGCGGATGAACTTCATGAAACAAGTTGCAATGTTTAGGTCAAGGTTGCAGAAAATTTTATCACAGTGGAAGCCTAATTTTTTTTGGAGCTTAAAGTACTTTTGGTTGTCAACACTCTCCAGTATATTCTTTGAGATTGCGCTTATTAGATTTTGTGTAACATGTGCCTAAACTTGCGAAAAAACGCGGTGGGCAAATTTTTTCCTGGATTTCAGGTTGTCATACATTTTTAACCAAAAAACTTCAAAAGTTTATACTTCGTAGTTTTATTGTCCAAATACTTGTTTTTAATGTTTTACAGCTACAGAGCTTAAATATTGTATTTGTAAAAGATATTGGCACCCTAAGTGTCGATGAAAACGCTTCTTTTGAAAAATCGCCCGTTTTCAACTCCCTATATCTCAGGTTTGTCACCTAAGACCATTTTTTCTTTGGCACCACTAGAAAGAATAGATTTTTTCCTATCGAAATGAGTTTTTTTTTCGATGGTGTTCTTTCGAATAAGGATGAAAAAATTAGCTTGAAATACTGTCTGTTATGAAGAATTAGCATAATTAGGTTAAGACTGCAGAAAATTTTATCACACTGGGGGCCTAATATTTTTGGAATTTAAAGTACTTTTAGTTGTCAATACTCTCCAGTATTTTTTGTGAGAATGAGCTTATTAAATTTTGTGTAGCATGCATGTCAACTTATGAAAAAACGCGGTGGGCAATCTTTTTCCTGGATTCATAAATTTTTAACCAAACAAATTCAAAGGTTCATATTTCGTAGTTCTATTGTCCAAATACTTGTTTTTAATGTTTTACAGCTGCAGAGCTTAAATATTGTATTTGTAAAAGATATTGGCACCCTAAGTGTCTATCAAAATCATTTTAATGGAAAATCGGCTGTTTTCAACTCACTGTATCTCAAGTTTGTCACCTTCAACCGTTTTTTCGTTGGCACCATTAGAAAGAACAGATTTTTACCTATCGAAATTAGTTTTTTTTTCGATGGTGTTCTTTCGAATAAGGAGGACAAAAAAAAGCTGGAAGTTTTGTCAGTTGTGAAGAATTGGCATAATTAGGCTAAGACTGCAGAATATTTTATTATAATAGAAGTTCGAATTTTTAACAACTTAAAGTACATTTAGTTGTTAATAGATTCTAATAATTATTTGATTTCCAGCTCATTAGCTTTTGTGTAGCATACATGAAAATTATTGGCAATTCCTGTTTGAAAATTAGCTTAATTTCAATGAACTGTAACTCAGGTTTGTCACCTTCCATCATCTTTTCGTTAGTACTACTATAAATAACAGATTTTTTCTTATCAGAGTATTTATATAAACAACTAAATGTACTTTAAGTTGTTAAAAATTCGAACTTCTGCTATAATAAAATATTCTGCAGTCTTAGCCTAATTATGCCAATTCTTCATAACTGACAATACTTCGAGCTATTTTTTTCTTCCTTGTTCGAAAGAACACCATCGAAAAAAAAACTCATTTCAATAGGAAAAAATCTGTTCTTTTTAATGGTGCCAACAAAAAAACAGTGGAAGGTGACAAACTTGAGATACAGTGAGTTGAAAACAGGCGATTTTTCATTAAAATGGTTTTGATAGACACTTTTGACAACAATATCTCTTACAAAATCAATATTTAAGCTCTGCAGCTGTAAAACATTAAAAACAAGTATTTGGACAATAGAACTACGAAACATGAACCTTTGAATTCGTTTGGTTAAAAATTTATGAATACAGGAAAAAGATTGCCTAACGCGTTTTTTTTGCAAGTTAACATGCGTGGTACACAAAATTTAATTAGCTCAATCTCACAAAAAATACTGGAGAGTATTGACCACTAAAAGTACTTTAAACTCCAAAAATATTAGGCCCCCAGTGTGATAAAATTTTCTGCAGTCTTAACCTAATTATGCCAATTCTTCATAACAGACAGTATTTCAAGCTAATTTTTTCATCCTTATTCGAAAGAACACCATCGAAAAAAAAACTCATTTCGATAGGAAAAAATCTGTTCTTTCTAATGGTGCCAAAGAAAAAATGGTCTTAGGTGACAAACCTGAGATATAGTGAGTTGAAAACAGGCGATTTTTCAAAAGAAGCGTTTTCATCGACACTTAGGGTGCCAATATCTTTTACAAATACAATATTTAAGCTCTGTAGCTGTAAAACATTAAAAACAAGTATTTGAACAATAAAACTACGAAGTATAAACTTTTGAATTTTTTTTGGTTAAAAATGTATGACAACCTGAAATCCAGGGAAAAAATTGCCCACCGCGTTTTTTCGCAAGTTTAGGCACGTGCTACACAAAATCTAATAAGCGCAATCTCAAAGAATATACTGGAGAGTGTTGACAACCAAAAGTACTTTAAGCTCCAAAAAAAATTAGGCTTCCACTGTGATAAAATTTTCTGCAACCTTGACCTAAACATTGCAACTTGTTTCATGAAGTTCATCCGCCATTTTGGGCCACATTTTTTGCGGGATCCTAGCTCCTCCAGATTTGGATCTTGGAAGCTAAAAATTTGCACAGGTTAGTTTCATAGGCATGTCTATACCTCTGTAAAATTTGATCCAAATCGGAGATGGTCGGGTGGGGACCGCTAGTCCACTTGACATGGAATGACTCAGGTGTAAATGGCGTATATATGGAGACCTTTTCACGCCTAAAAAGTGAGACAACTAAGATTAAACCATAGTAAATAAAAAAAGAGCTTACGTTTTGTACTCTAGTCTGAAAATACAAATCGAACATCAGTAATGTTGCACATAGTTATTTCAAATTGTTTTATGTCACACATTGTTTCTCTTAATTATCTACGTGCCTCTGAACTTTTTTTTATTATTAAAAAAGAAGCTTGGTACATTAAGTTGCTTAATTGGACTGCATTACATTTATATAATTTCGATTACCAGTCAAATATTTTGAACCATCGCCACAGATTTTAATTCAAAAATGTTTATAACTTCAAAAGTGAATATAAATTAATTTTTATCCTCGTACTTTCTATAGAAAATATTTCTTATTTATTTTTTTTTTATTTCAACCGTGCTTTTTGAAATATATTAGCTTAGTTTCGTAAAGTAAACACGATTTTTGAATTAAAAGAAAAAAGAACTGTTATGTAATCTCAGTTGCTTACGTCAATGTTTACCATTTTATAATAATGTCTCGGTTATTGATAGATAAGAAGTAAACATATATCAAAGGGTGTTTTTTTTTCAGGATCATTCAATGCAAATAAAAATAATATCACTTTTACAAAAAAAAAAGGATGGCACTGCATAGTTGTCATTTAAAAATAATAAAAATAAAGCACATATTAAAAATTGATATCTAGTTACTAAATGTACATCGTACATGTATTTTTTTAAATAAAATGAGCTAGATTGTAATAAAAAATAGATAAAATAGAAATAGAGCACATTGCGATAAAACTACTGACTTATACTTTTAAAATGCGCTTAATGAAAAAAAAAGTCATTCTTTATGTAACATGGATTCAAAAAAATATATATATTTTTTAAATTCGGTTCAAAAGTGCGAGTGTATATAATTGGTTAAAATAGACCAGCCCATTGCTACTTTTTAAAGTAACTGCCACTTTTTTTAATAATAATTTTCATCACCCCCCCCCCCCTTCATTCTGATCATGAAATTACAACATAAATAGCAATGCGTTTTAAGCATTTTGATTTTAAAGATCTTAGCAGAATATGTACTAAAGTAACTGAGTACTGAGACTAAAGTCTCAAATGTTGTTTTAAAAACTTAATTATGGATTTTTATTGCTCTCATTTAATTTTAATGTTCTGAATTGTATATGTTTTTACTCATCATAAATATGCTAAATAACTGGACACACAACCATATGTTTTTATTTATTAGTCATAATTATTACAAATGTTTGTTCTGAAACAGTTACAATGTTGTGTAAAATGAGGCAACTTGTAAATAAGAATAAATAAAGGCATTTTAAAAGAGTCAGTTGTTCAAAAACAGCTGTTTAGAGGCGATCAAAAACAAACCTCTTCATCAGTGCTTAAAAAGAATAGTTCACATAAACCCATCTTGAAGAGCCTCGAAACAGGTGCTTGATGAGCTTTAACTCTTTTCTAATGCTTTTTTTTTCTGCACGTTGTCTTATTTTATTCATATCTTATTAATATTGTTTTACTTTCTATACTAACGTCGGACAATATTACAATTTTTCTTAATACAATTTTACTACTTTTAAATTACCTTCACCTTGACCTCAATTAACGAAGCACCAAAATTTTACTCGTAAAACTACTAATGATATTATATAAAATAAAAGGTTTGCTAAGGAAGACCGAAACTGGACAATGTCGACATTCATCGGAAAATCATCGGAATATATCGCCGATGTCTGTGCTATTACATTTACCAGCAAATGTCGGCAGTTACCTGTGTTTCTGTCTCTCGCAGTAACACATACACAGCAAACAATAGAAAGAAAATAAAAATACACTAATGATATTGTACGAAAAAAGAAACTAACTGCTATAGAAAATATTTTTTGATCCTAAAAAATGGAAGATAATCACTTACCGAGTTTTTCATCAAAAATACATGGAATTAAGATTTGCGGCAATGAAATAGTAATGCTTAGTAAATCGTTATACTTTGTTTAGATTACTCGTTTTTCCCATCTGCATTAAAATATTTAAAAAAAAAGAGAAGAAAAATATAACGGTAAAAGGTAAATTCCGAGCCTCCAAAAGGTGTGTTTGAAATCTTTTGGCAAAATGTACGCAATGTCAAAGCAGACTTAGCAATCCCACTTCTACAAATTAAATTGTTTTATCGAGTTTTAATATCACTGCAAACCGTGGCAAGTGTGATCTCTGAGATATCCCATGTTTTGGCATAGTACTGAAGGTTAATTAGTCTCTAGTACATCGAAACACATGTAATTCCACGAGACCCGAAGACTATCAGACCCATGTATTTCAAGAGCAGGTACTATGTTCGTACTGGGAAAGTATTTGGTTATGTCACGAAGATGTAATTATATTGTTTCAAATCCTCTTGTTAGGAATATTAGCTGTATATTTTACACTGTATTAATAGCTGTACAACATTACTTATGTTCAAATGCCTTATGGAAAAATCTACTATTTTCCCGAGAACATAGCCGGTTTCTATTTCGACTCAAAGAAATCACGAATTAAATAACGACTAACTTACTTAGTGCAGTTTCGTTGGAATACTTTTTAAACATACTTTGAACATGCTACCATTACACTTTTTTTAACCCAGGTTTTGACCAGACGGTCGCTGGTTTTTTTGGTATCAAAATTAGAACAGACAAAAAATAATAACTATACCGTTAAACCGATGCTCGGCTTTTAAGCTAGCATTTCCATACTTTTACAGACGTTTCAGCAGAGTGTGTTCTAAATTACTATAATTACTATAGTAAAACAATGTTCATTAATTACCTGCTTTCTAATAGCATTAGTAAATTTCAAGAAATGCTAAACCAATTACTGGTAAATACTTTTCCCCCGGCTCTTTTTACGCAAAATGAAGCCTTTATGGATTTGGTCAATCTATTAGCTGCAACTATAGATCAATATTTCTGATAAGTTTAGTTGAGCAACTTCTGAAGTTTTAGTGGCTAAAAAGCAAGACTGCAATATTAAAATTTTAACATAGAATTTTTATCAACATAGTTCCAATGTTTTGGACACATTTTTACTCTATTGGAGTACCACTGCTGGATTGTTAACAGAAACTATAACAGAGCCCTATGTTCTTCAAAACTTATTTTCCTACTTAAAAATGTAAAATGTTCTATAGTGTGCTTAAAATATATTATGTTAGTGAAAATAATTTTAGGGGTTTAGCTCTAATGCTACTAAGCCTTAAATAACACAACACTACTTTCGGAAAACAACAGTACAGATGTATAACACATCATAACCACACACACACACACACACACATATTCTCATAAAAAATAAATCTGCTTATTCTGCTCTGCAAGCTGTGTATAACAGATAATTCTTCGTTTTCCGAATTTTAAAAGTATTTGCGTAGATTATTTCTTTTACGTAAATTTGTGTAGAATATTTTTTTTAAGTATGAAAAATCTTCTACGCAAATCTATTCTTAAAAACAAATACTTTTTTATTTAAAAAATATATATCCAAATTTGATAGAAAAATATTTTTCGCGCATTAACACTAAACTTAAAATAATAAAGTTAATAATCGTCATAACTTTAACCAGCAACCTATTGTTCAAACTAAAACTTGATTCGTGATATTATTGCATTAC